>CAKNXH010001658.1:136105-156431 GCA_932178445.1 Andricus quercusramuli | reverse complement strand
TTGAAAATTCCATTCATTCAATCCTTCTGGATGACATTTTTTTTCTTTATTGACTAAAAAATCTTTCTTGGTTGAAAATTCAACTTTTTTGTTGAAAATTCCTCTTTTTAGTGGAAAAATTCATCTCTTTTTGTTGAGGATTCAACTAATTTGTTGAGAATTCGTGTCTTTTTGTTGAAGTTAACTGTTCTTGATTAAAAATTATGATATTTTTCGATGGAAATATCAACTATTACACTTTTTGTTGAAAATTCATTTTTCTTGGATAAAGATTTATCTATTTTGTTTAAAAATTTATCTTTTTGAGTTGAAAAGTCAGGGATTTGATTGGAAAATCGTCCTTTTTTGGTTGAAAATGAATCTTCTTGCCTGAAAATTCATATTTTCGGTTAAAAATTTAACTACTTTTCTAAAAATGCATTTTATTTTGTTTGAAATAATTTTCAGTGGAAATTTGGCCTTTTTTTAGATGAAACTTCATGTATTTGTTTAAAAATTTGTCTATATTATTTAAAATTCAACAGCTCTAAGTTGTAATATATGTGGATTCACTATTTTTCAGTACTTTTTTTCTCGAGTAAAATCTTCCAATTGTCTCCTCCCCCTTCACTCTCATAAGAAACAGTAAAATTTTACCAAACGTAATTTGTGGATGACTTCTTGAAAAATTCTGTATAACTTTTGTCACTAAAAGTCTTTAAGATACAATAAACCATTTTTTTGGGCATTAACGTCATAGATATTGTAGGTACAAGTTTGTTTTTAAACCTGAAAGAAAAATGTTACGCCGATCAGGCAAAATGGAAAATTGTCAGGGAATTGCGAAATTGGGATCTTGTGGCAACCCTGCATCTACAGAAACTTATATAACTACAACATAAGTAACTTCAGAATAGCTAAGAAAGAAGGTACTATTAGTAGCTTGAAAATTGGTTCTGACAATTTACAACAAAATGAAATTCATATAACTATTTCAGTAACGAGTTACTTCCCAATACTGAAATTGAACACCATCTTTTACGAATGAATACTGTGAGCGCTAGACTTTCTTTTACGGAAGATGTTGACAATATGAGTAGCAATTTTCATCGAATTATTCAAAGTCATCTCCCTCTCCAGAGACAAGATATTCAGAATAGCTCTGCAAAAATCTTGCAGAGTTTGTAATTCCGTAATCGAGAGGCTTTGCTGATTCCCAATCACAACAATGCTTCTTCGAATTGTCTCTTTGAATTCCAGACCCCTAACAACGCAAAGATGTTTCAAATCTCCAGGATCCTTCGTTAACATCAGAAACTTGATGATCAAATGAATCCTCAACGTATTTCCAACACAAGAAGGTCTAGCACTGAGAAAACCCAACTTGGGATCTCGTTTGAAGATCAAGTACTGATCCAAAAGATTCATCAGTCTCGCTATTCTTACATAGGCTTTCCCAAGTCTTCCTGGTGAGGCCTCACTAGTTGAACAAATAATCCTGATGTGATCTTGAACATTGACCCAAATCGCCAAATTTCCAGCAGCTGCTAGATAAACTCCTCGACCATACGGCCAGTGTTTTCCATGCAGACGTTTTTCGTCTGTTTCTTCTGTTTCTGTGATAGGTGAGAGCAATCCTGCTGCTGCTAATCGAACTCTGACTTCACTCGGTCGTTCAAGAACTTCTATCAGAGTGTAATAAGTTCCTGGTTCATCTTCACTGGATCCTTCAGCTAGAATTTCTGCAAGTTCTTGTCTCATAAAAACACTCGTTATTTCCTTTTCACTGTTCTCCAGTTGGCTAACAGTAAGTGTCAATGGCAGTGGGTAATTGGACAAATTTCGAGTACATTCTATCACTCCAGAAAGAATGTACTTTCCACTAGAATCTAGATCATAAGTTTCTATCAGGCGAGCACTTTTTTCAATGTTCTCGTTGACGTCATTTTCGTCCCTGAAAAAACTGGATGAAGGATGGTCGGGCAGTTCTCCAGTTGTGGTGAGGCAGTGGATTTCTCTGATGAGCGGATCGAAAAGCTCTGCGAAGACTGTGTAACTCTCGTAGTCTGGTGCAACAACGTGTCCTGTGAAGTTATCCTCGTAGGAGCTTGATGGTCTGCTACCACTAATGCTACTTGTTTCACTACCGTTTGACTTGTCAAATTTTTTGAGAGTGGGCCAAATTACGTCAAAAAGATTGTGGTCCATGCAGGTCACACGGTGCTTGAGACGTTCGAAAACAGGTCGTTTTAAGCAACGACTCAGTAATGTACCAGCGTTTGCTGGTGTGTTCGGTAATGAGCCGCGTCTAGCACCTGCCAATAATCGGAAACAACGTTCTAGGGTCGCCAGCATTTCAGGCTCGTTCACATCTCGACGGGCGGAGTACTTGTCACCTCCGGGAACTGCGCTCGTCAGGAAAATTATGTTATCCAGGTGTATACGCAAGTTTGATAATTGGCAGTATATATTACGCATTGAATTTACGTTTATGAAAAGTTAGGATAGCTAAGGGGGTCATCCCGTGTGACAGCCTTTTTTTAAAATTTTTTCGGAAATTTTTTGTAGTGAAATTAAAAAACACAGAGCTTTCAAATTTTAACTATATATTTGGCAACCATAGAAAAAAAAGGTAGGTAAACGGCGAGCATGATGTTGTCACAGTGGATTATCCGAAATCAAAAAACAAAATTGGATGTTAATCTATAGGTGGATGGCTATCGCCGGAACTAGGATTTTTTGAAAATCTTGAAAATTCAATTTCTTATATGCTTTTAAACATATATTCTATACATACTCTAGATAGGATTTATGCAACAACAAAAATCGATTCTTTGAAACCGTCACACGGGATGACCCCCTTAAACATGATGACAAGTTAAAAAATCAGTAACGATCCAAATTTTCAGGATTACTTTTGAGTGTTTCTTTTTTATTATTCAAAGAGAAATTGAAGTTTGAAAAGTTTTTTATAATTTAGAAGATAAGAACGAAAGTAAGCTCAAAAAATCATCGGAGCAAAAATGGTTTAAGAATGTTACGGGCAAAAACAGGTTGAAAGGAGATGGAGATATGTCAGGGAAACCTAAAAATCAGGGAAAAGTCAGGGATTTTGAAAAAAATCTTACCAAATTCGAGGAATTTCTATGAGAGGTACTTTAAGGACTGTCAAGGATAATAAATTTAATATTGTTTTCATTCTTTTTTTAAAGAAGTCTATGTTAAAAATTTTACAAGATTAGGATTCTGGTCTTTCAATATTAATCGTCAGGGAAAATGAAAAATTGATCAGGAAAAGTTAGGGAATTTTGAAAATTAGATTTTGCGGCTCTCCTGATATTAAATTCTTGTTAATAATTTATTTGCCCTGTATTTCGTTTTTCAGATGCTTACGCCTGGAAATTATGTTTTTAGTGAAAAATTTTATTATTTGGTTGAAAATTTAACTGTTCTATTGAAAATTCTAATATTTTAGTAGATAATTGACTTTTTTGTTCAAAAATAATATTTTGTTGTTAAAAATTCAACTATTTTTTTAAATCCCTTTTTTAGTGTAAACAATTTTCACAATTTCTTCGTTTGAGAATTCAACTATTTTGTCGAAAAAATGTCTTTTTTGGTTGAGTTCAACTATTTTTTATTTAAAATTAACACGTCTTTTAGTTGAAACATCTACTAACAGATTATTGATTTCCAATCACTTTTTCATAGAAGATTTATCATTTTAGCTGAAAATTAATCTCTTTGGTTGAAAATTTTGGTGAAAATTAATCTTTTTACGTACGTATTTTTTGCAAATTCGCAAAAACTTTCTCCTGAACATTATCTTTTTTGATATAAATTTTATTATTTGGTTAAAAATTTAAGAATTTTCTTAAAAACACGTCATTTTTTTTGCAAATTCAACTGCTTTGTTGAAAATTCATCTTTTTAGGTTAAAGACTGAATTTTTTTCGTAGAATATTGATCTTTTGTTTAAAATTCATATTTTGTTGCTGATAAAACAACTGGAATATTTTTTGGATGAAAAAGATTTTTTCTGAAAATTCGTCATTTAAATTTAAAAGTTCATCTTCTTTCAGTAGAAATATTGTATCTTTCTTGGACAAAAATGCAACTGTCTTGTTGAAAATTCAACTACATCCTAGAAAATTTACTTTTTGTTTAAAATTTGTATTTTTCTGTAGAAAAGTCTATTAAAATCTTTTTGGATGAAAATTTAAATATTTTTTTGAAGTTTTTTTTTCATCTGTTTAAAAAAAATATTTTGTCTTTCTTGAATAATAATGCAACTGTTCGGTTGAAAATTCAACACTTTTTTGAAAATTTGTCTTGCTGATTTGAAAATTCACCTGCCTTAGAAATCACATCTTTTTGGTTGAAAATTCGGCTGTTTTCTTCAAAATTTAATTATTTTGGTGTTGAGAAGAGAACTGAAATATTTTCTGGATGAAAATTCAACTTTTTTTCTGCAGTTTCTTTTTTTTATTAAAAATTTATCTGTTTTTAAAGAAATTTCATCTTTCTTGGAAAAAATTTGACTATTTGGTAGAGAATTCAAGTACTTTGTTAAAAAATCATATCTTTTGGTTGAAAAAAATCGTCTTTTTGGACGAAAAGTTCAATTTTGCTCGTAGAAACTTATTTTCTGTTAAAAAATTAATATTTTGATCTTGAAAAGTCATCTGGAATCTTTTCTAGATGAGAGTTCAACTATTTTTTAAAAACTTGTTTTGTTTTTGAATAAAAATTCATCTATTTCAAAAAAAATTTGATCTTTTTTCGATAAAAATGCAACTATTGGATAGAGAATTTAACAATTTTGTTAAAAAGATATCATTTTGGGTAAAAATTCGTCTTTTTGGATTGAAAATTCAATTTTTTTCTTGAAAACTTATTTCTTGGTTAAAAATCCACATTTTGATCGTGAAAAGTCAACTAAAATTTTGTTAAACTGAGAAATCAACTCTTTGTTTTTTAATTTATCTTTTTGATTCATCAATTTATTCAGTTTGGTAGAAATTTTTTTTTATGGAATTGCAACCTTTTGGTTAAAAATGATTCTTTTTTGCATGAGTATTCAAGTATTTTATTTGAAAGATTTGGTTGAATCACTTTGTTAAGAAATAATTTTTTTTAAGAGTTATATTTCTAGTTGAAAATTCATCTATTTGGAATTAATCTTTTTAAATTGGCAATTTAACTACTTTGGTAAAAGTTAAACTACATTGTAAGAAATTAATTTTTCTGGTTGAAGGCTTATGTCTTTGGTTCAAAATTCAACTCTTTAGTGAAAAAGTCTTTTTTTTTTGTTTAAAACTAATTTTTTTGACTGAAAATGTAACTTCTCGATTTTTTTCAATAGTAATCTGTTTTAGTTGAAAATTCTTCTTTTTTGGTGAAAAAAATTTTTTTCTTGATTTAAAATCCATTTTTGTTTGGTAAAAATGCATCAGTTCCATGGAGAAATAAGTTTTGGCTGAAGTCATATTTTTTTTGTTGGTTAAATTCAATTTTTGTAGAAAAAATTCGTCTTCTTGGTTTAAAAAAAATTTTTTTTTGTGTAAATGTTATGTTTTTGATGGAAATATAAACTATGACACTTTTTGTTGAGAATTTATTTTTTCAGGTTGAAAATTCAAATATTTTGTTAAAAAGCCATCTTTTATAGTAGAAAAGACATTTTTTTATTTAAAATAAATCCATAAATTTGAAAATTTGAAATTTGTATTTGAAATACTGTTTTATTCCATTCATAAAGGATTCTACACTCAGAAAACGATTTGGTTGAATCAACAATATTTTTGTTGGTTCAACCATAGAATTTGGTTATTATATGGACAACAAAATATTTGGTTGACCCAACTCAATTTTTTGGTGGTTTCAACCAATTCTTTTGGTAGTTGGAGTATTTGGTTGATTCACCCAAGAAAAATGGTTAGGCCAATCAAATATTTTATTGAATCGGCAAAAATTTGTTTAATTTAACCAAATTTTCATGTATATCCAACAAAACAGTTTGTTTGGTTCAAGAAAAGTTTTCTTCTGAGTGTATGTTAAAAGTATTTTAAGATTAAGATGCTGGTATTTGATTATTATTAATGATCAAGAAAAATGAAAAATGAGACAAGGAAAAATAAGGGAATTTGAAAATAATTTGTCACAGTTTGTTATATGAGGGGGGGGCGGGGGCCCACTCAGAGAGGGCCTATAATCGGTCAAAAAGCCGTAACGTCCTGAACTAAATTTTGCTTTGAAGTTTTCTTAAAACCCGCTTATTTTATTCTCATCCCCTCAATTATGCAATTCTGAAAATATGTTCAAAGTTATTTAGAATTGTGAAAGAAAACTTAATTATTTTAAACTCGGTTTTAACGAAATAAAAATGTTTAATTCCATCAATACTGCTTACAATAAGAATGCAAAGAAAAAACATAAGAATATAAATCTTAGTAAAAAAGGTGCACCTCTAAGAGTATTATAATTTCTATTTACAATAATAAATATTTCAAAGATAGCATGCGATTATACGAATACTAATTTAAAAATTATAGTATGATAATGAAGTGTTGTTTTGAGGTATAAATATTTATAAAATACTTTGAATGGAAAACACGTCTGATTATATTTGAAAATTTACAAGAAAAATTATATTTTTTAACAGAAAGTACTTCAAAATTGAAAACTAAATCTTAAGGAACAAGCGTATTACTACTCAACACTGCGCACTCATTTCGGGTGCAATATAGGTGCGGAACATGTGCTGCAATTTGCAAGAAAGATTACCTTTGTCGGTTAGCATTTCATCAGCAAGATTCTCATGTGCCCCAAAAGCACGCAAAAGCTTCTTATGTGATAAATCGTTTTGATTTTGTTTATAATATTCTGCCTTTTGTCCCAACTAATTTATGCGTTAAAAAAAAATAATTTCAGTTAAAAAAAAAAGCATTAAAAATTCCATAATTCATACTTAATCATAATTCCCCATAGAATATAATTATGCTCGCATATTTGAATATTTTTATGGAAAAAAATTATTTTCGGTATGTATACATATGTATATTAACTATGAATAGAAAAATGATACTTACTTTATCTAGAATGAGAGGATTCGCCCCCAAATGTAAAAGAAGATTATAATAATGACCGTTGTCAGCGAGGGTGGCTGCGTAATGCAATGGTGTTCTTCCATCGAGATCCATTGCATGTGCTGTTTCAGGAAATCTCCCCGCAAGATATCTACAAAAAAATCAAAACAGTGTGTTAATCGGGACGAAAAACAGGAAAAAAGTCAGTACACTCAACTCCCGAGATATGCTGAAGGTCAATGCAAGCCATGCCCGAAACCGTGCTAATCTCGGGAGCTGAGTGTACTTTTAATCAGAGCTGCAGATTATTGTCATGTAACTGAAGTTTGCAACGATGGATGTCCTTTTAAAGCCTTGAAAAGTTTGATGCTGTTTTCTTAATCAATTGTTTGTTATTAAAAAAAACATGAAATCGTAACAATTTCTCAACACATTTACTTGGATTGTTACTTTCGTTTAAGTGATAAGTAAAAAGTGTATAGAACTTTTTTTAGAGTATAAAATAAGCTTGAAAAAGAGTCCTTAGCAAATATCCTAAAATAAATAGTTCACGAGACTAGAATTTGTTAATGAACATTGTGCGTTTTTCAATTAGGACAAGAGCGATGATGAATTTTCATTGTTACAAAAAAATCGCGATCGAGTTTTTGCTGTTGGATTTTTTAACTGGATAGTTCAAAGTATCACCAAACATTTTTTCAAATTTTAGAATCCAAAAATGATAAAGGGATGGGGGAGCAATTTTTTTTTGAACATTCGTTTTTTGTAAGAAAAATCTGTTGAGTTTAACTTCGCTGAAATATCTAGCAGATTGTGCATCTTCAGGAAAAAGTATGTTCAAGCTGTCAATAAAATTATTTACATAGTCATAACAAATCGTTATAAACAATTTTTTTCCATATAGCTACCAGCGAAGTTGAGTGAATTTTTTATAAAATTTGTTAAAACAATATTTTTCTTGTAACGAACATACTGCACGTTGGATTTTGGAATAGTAATAATTAAAATTCACCTTTCTGAATAGTTACAGACAATTTTTACAGATTTTTCTGCCAGCTATAAGTATGAAAAAAATTATTGTTTGCAACGATTTGTTATAAACAATGTGAAAAATTTCGATGACGTTTCAAACATACTTTCTTCCGAAGATACACAATCTGTTAGATATTTCAGCGAAACTGAACTCAACAGATTTTTCTTACAAAATATGTATGTTAAGAAAAATAAAGCCGCCCCTTTGTCATTTTTGGATTCTAAAAAAATGTATTTCAGTACCTTGAACTAACCAATTTGGGAATCCAATAGCAAAAACCCGATCGCTTTTTTTCAAAAATGAAAATTTATCATCGCTTTTTCTTCACTAAAAAACGCACAATTCCGTAAAATTTGAATGAATTTAGAGAAACTTAAGATGAACGAGAAGAATTCGACGAAATTCACAAGAATTCAAGGTGAATTAAAAACAATTTAAATGAAATGAAAACAATTTTACAATATGAAGATACTTTTATGAATTCAGTAACTTTGAAATGAGCTTAGAAAAATTCGAGGGAATTCAAAAGAATTTTATGAAATGCCTAAGAATTCGAGATGAAGTTAGAAGCCTTCACGATCAATTGAATAAAAACTTCTAAAAATTTGAAAAAAAATCCATTGAATTCAGTACAATTGAGCAAATTTAGAATAACTCAAGTGAAGTAAAAAAATTCAAGGAAATCCCAAAGCATTCAAAAGAATTCAGGGTGAATTTCAAAAAATAATTTCAAATCCTTGAAACCCTACTAATTTCCAACTAAAAAAATGACTAATGACTACAAAACAATTCAAAAAAATTCAAGTGAATTGGAAAAAGTTTTCAAAATCGCAAATATTCATTCATTTCTGTAAATTTTGAGTGAATTTAGAGGAATTTAAGGAAAACGAGAAGAATTCAATGAAATGCATAAAAATTCAAGTCGAATTAAAAAAAATCGAATGAATTGACAACAATTTTTAAATATGAAGAAATGCATTGAATTGAGTAAGTTTGAAATGAATTTTAGAAAAAATTAAAGAGAATTCAAATGAATTTGACCTGAGTAAAATTGAGTGCATCTAGAAGAATTCAGAAGGATTTAATAGAATTCAGGAAAAATTAATAGGAATTCAGGGCGAATTCCAAATGAATTGTAAAAAATATTGAAAAATCTTTGAAACCCTGCTAATTTCTAACTAAAAAAATGACTGATGACTACAAAACAATTCAAAAAAATTCAAATGAATTGGAAAAAGTTTTTAAAATCGCAAAAATCCATTTATTTCTGTAAATTTTGAGTGAATTTAGAGGAATTTAAGGAAAACGAGAAGAATTCGATGAAATGCATAAAAATTCAAGTCGAATAAAAAAAAATCGAATGAATTGACAACAATTTTTAAATATGAAAAAAGTTTAAAAATATGAAGAAATTCATTGAATTGAGTAAGTTTGAAATTAATTTTAGAAAAAATTAAAGAGAATTCAAAAGAATTTGACCTGATTAAAATTGAGTGCATCTAGAAGAATTCAGAAGGATTTAAAAGAATTCAGGATAAATTAATAAGAATTCAGGCCGAATTCCAAATGAATTGCAAAAAATATTCGAAAATCTCTGAAAACCTACGAAATCCCTCACTTCTTGTGAATAAATTCTTTGAAATCCATTAAAATATTGAAATCCCTTAAAATCCCTTAAAATTATTAAAATCCTTGGAAATCCCATGAAATTGTTCAAATCTCTTAAAAATGACTTGGAAACTTTTAAAATACCTTAAAATATTTAAAAGTCTTTGAAACCCCTTCAAACTATTAAAATAAAGAAAAACTTTCTGAAAATCGTTAACATTTCCTCAAATATTTCCAATATTTTGAAATACTTTGAAATTTTTTAAAGCTCTAGAAAATGCCAAGGAATTTGAAAAATACCTTGAAATATTTCCAATCCTTTAGTCGCTTTATCAGTTAATCTGCAGAAAGAATTATATAAAAACTTCAAAAAAATCAATTGAATTATGTAAAATTGATTGAATTTATAAGAATTCTAATTAATTAATTAATTAAAAAGAATTTTAAAGTATTCAAAATAAATCATTAAGAATTCAGGGTGAAATCCAAAAAATGATTTTAAATCTCTTCAAATATTTAAAACCCTACGAAATAACTCACTTTTCTTGAATAAATTCTTTAGAATCCACTAAAATGTTATTAAATCTCTGAAAATTATTAAAATCAATTAAAAATTCCTTGGAATCTTTCAAGATTTCATAAAATATTTCAAATCCCTTGGAATCCTAGAAAATAACTCAATTCTCGAGAACAAATTTTTTATCCACTAAAATATTATAAAATCCCTGTGAAATTGTATAATGATATTTCCTGAAATCCTGAAAAATGTTTTATATCTTCCGAAATTCTAGAAAATTCTTCAACCTGAAAAATCCCAAACGCTTCGAAATTCCTTAAAATTAATTAAATTGATTAAAAATTCCTTGGATTCTTTTAAAATTCCCTGCAATATTTCAAATTCTTTGAAATCCGACTAAACTGCTAAGAACAATTAAAAATTACTTGAAATCTTTAAAAATAACCTAAAATATTTTAAATCCTTAAAAATTTTTTGAAATCACTTGAAATTCGTTAAAGCTTTTGAAAATGCCAATTAATAAAAAATTCCTCGGTATACTTTAAAATTCCGTAAAATATTTCAAATTGAAAGCTTTTGAAAATGCCTTTTATGTTTTAAAAATACCCTACAAATATTAAAAATCACTTCAAACTATTGAAATCTATCACAAATTCCTCGGAATCTTTAAAAATAATCTGAAATGTACCAAAAGAATTCAAGAAAATTCAGAAATTGGTATAGATCTGAATTGAATAGTGATTAACCCAAGAGTTAATTTATTGATAGAAAAGTGAATAATGTGATCTTTTAATTTTAAAAAGTTTCCTGATTTTTACTATTTTTTCAAAATACTCCTGGAAGCTTTGATCTTATTATAAATTTTTATGAAGTTCCATTAAGGGACTGAAAATAGGGTACCATAGGGACCAAAGGCCTGAGACAATTTTAATTACATTTTTTGGTTCATGTGTATATTATTTATTTATTTATTCTAAAACGTCTATAAAAATATTCTTTTGAAAAATGTTCAATAAGAGAAATCTAAAATAATACTGCACTATTTTCATAATAAAACCTTATCGCTCATCAGAGGATGCGCGAACGATTTACAAAAAGATAAAACATTACTGACACGAACTTTATTATTTATTCATTCTGAAGGACATTTACTTGAACCGAATAAAGGAGTGGAAATAGATGGAAAAATCATTAATATAATTTGTAAAATTATTGTTATACTATCAAATTATAAAATAAAAATTATTTTTGAATAATATGTATTATATATGGGTAATTGTCAAATTGAAGGCAAACATGAAGTCCCAGTAACATAACATTAACTTAGAAACTCGTACTGATTTTTTTTAAATTTAATAAACACTTATTATCATCCGCTACAAAATGGTCAGTTATTTTTCTTTCATTTCTGTTCCTATTTACTTTACTTTAATATAAGAACACCCGAAACGTCATTACCGTACGGCGTCCCAACCTCATTTTGCACAAGGATAAACTGATTTTCTCCTTTTTTTTAGACAGTAACCTGAAAAACGCTTAACGTACCAAGTTTGTAAACTTCACATGAACATAAATTTAATTTATGCACATTTCTTAAGTCAAATAAATAATATTGTAAAAGCCTTGCAGTCTGTCCCTCAATTTTTTCCATTTCAGACGTCATTACCGTACGTCTTTTTTTCTAGGGAAATTTTTGAGTGACAGTTGAGTAATTAACACAGAAATATTAAGCGTATCGTTTAATACAAGATTTTATAAAATTGTGTTCAAAGTATTAACTCTCTTTTTTGCGAATCCGATATTAACACTGAGAAGTCCATCTTGACAACAAAAACGTCATTACCGTACGTGCGTTAAAAACCATTTTCGGGGTAAAAAAATCATAAAAATCATTCCGTCATATGTGCGTAGGCATGGATTCATTATTATTTCTTATTTTCATAACTGCCCCTTTTGGAATTAAAATTTTTACATGTGATATCAATTTCCGTTATGAAATATTTAATTCTTAATGATAATAAGATTGCCACTGTAGGTGCTAAAACTTGCCTACAATTTGACAATTAGCCATATACAAGACAGAAATGGAACATATAAAAAAAATAGAAAATTACGATGTAAATTAAAAATGTTACCTAATTATTGCAGTATGTCCAAAAATCACAGCCACGTGTAAAGGTGTTGCTCCGCGAGGCGAAGATCCATCTCTAGCTATTGCAAATTTACGACGATCGAGAGCACTTTGTAAATCTCTTAAATTACCTTCTCGAGCTGCCATATGTACTGCATGAATTTTACCCTAGAAAAAAAATTTGTAAATAATCAGAAATAAATACTGACCCTAGACAAACTTTTCAAAAATATCGATTTATTAACGCAGAATACTACTAATTGAAATAGTACGAAGTCGTTACCAGTTGCGAGCATTTCTACTAGTAATTAATAGTTTCCTACTAATTTATAGTCATTTTTTACTAACTGAATGAGTAGAACTTGACCATGAATTAGTCAAAATGCTCATTAACTAATGATACGTATGATAAAAATATCAATAAAATCTGACTACGGTACTTCATTTGTATGCATTTTGGGCTTCAAACAATGAAAGCACCAACACCGCAGTTGTTCCTCTGCCCGAAATATTATCAAATCTCCAGTTTTTAAATCAAATTTCATATAAGGTAAAGGCACCTATCATGAGACAAATTTTGAGGAGGTTTTGAGATTTTCGTTAATTTTTGAACGATAGTAGAATATATTTACAAAATGTTTATATCAATGAATGCGCTGATCTTTTCTGAATGCGAAACACCTATTAAAAGTTTTATTGAGTTTAGGCAAAGTTATTATATTTATGAAAATACGGAACGACCTTTATGTACCTATTATGAAACAACTTTTGGACTCTTGTACCGGTGTTCCATAATGCATGTCCCTATTATGGAACAGCAAAGAAATGTGTTTTTTTTTTATTAATATGGCTTATTTTATATTATTTTCTATATCAAATCGAACTAAGTGCTACAATGAACTTTTATTTCAGTCGCTCATAAAGATAAATAAATTGAATAGAAGTTTTCATTAAAATTGAGAAACCTAACTATATTTTATTTTTGCTAAAAAAGGTTTGTTATAGGGAATGAGTTTTTATTTGGGTGAATGAAAAAGAAGAAACAACCATGTAGGATGAAGTCAAACTTAAGAAACTTGGTCAAAGTAAAGTGTAAATCAAATATTAGGCTAAGTACTCTTTTCGTTTTCTTTTTTTTATTGTACTCTATAACAACTTCCTGTGTTTTATTGATTATTCTTCCTTTTTCGTAAAAAATTATTCTTCTTGGTTGAAAATTCATATTTTTCCTTGAATATTCAACAGTTCTTTTTAGATTTGTTTTCTCTGTTGACTGAAAAGTATTTTTTAATTCAAAACATAATTTTTCTTGAAAATCTGTCTTGTTTGCTCGAACTTGACTGTTTTTTATTCAAAATTGAAATCTTTTTTGGTTGAAATTTAAATTACATAACATGGCTTGTTGAGAATTAATCCTTTTTAGTTGAAAATTTAACTCCTTCGTTAGAAGTGTAACTCTTTTCAAAAAATGAATTCTTTTCGTTGAAGATTTATCATTTTAATTGAGAATTCATCCCTGATTGCAAATTTAACGACCATGTTGAAAATCAGTTTTTTCTACTAAAACTTTAATTATTCCAGTCGAAAATTTAACTATATTGTTGAAAATTCGTTTTTTTTGCTAGAAATTATTTAATTGATCTCTTTTATTTAAAAATGGGAATATTTGGTGAAAATTTTGTGTACCTTTTTGGTATAAAATTCAATTATGCCAGTTGAAGATTCATCATTCTAATTGAGAATTCATTTCTGATTGAAGATTTAACGACCTTGTTGAAAATCCATTTTTCTAACTGAAAATTTATCTATTCCAGTTAAAAATGTAACTATTTTGTTGGAAATTCGCTTTTCTTTTTTAGAAATTTTTTTTTTTTGTTTTGAAGAAAATTTAACTATTCTATTTTAGAAAAAAATGTATCTTTTTTAGACGGCAGCTTAACTGTTCGATTGATAATTGATCTCTTTCTGAATTAAATTATTTTGTGAAAATTTCTTGTACCTCTTTGGTATAAAATTCAACTATTCCAGTTGAAGATTCATCATTTCAGTTTAAAATTCATCACATCAGTTGAAAATTGAACTGTTTGATTGACAAACGTTTTTTTTTCGTTAAAAATTAATTTGTTTAACTTAACGGTTAACTATTCTATTTTTTGCTGAACATTCTTCTCTACTTTTTTTTTTAATTCAACTGTTGGTTAAGAATTAATCATTCTCAGTTAGAAATTTAACAACTTGGTTGCAAATTCATATATTGTGTAGAAAATTCGTATTTTTTGTAGAAAATTAATCTTCATGGTTGAATATTCATCTTTTTGGTTGAAAATTCCACCATTTCAGTTAAAAGAGTCGTCATTTTAATTGAAAATTTTTGTGTTTGGTTTGAAATTCAATTATTCTAGTTGATTGTGATATTGGTTTTTATTTTTGAGGGGTAAAGAAATTTTCGATTTTAGAATTACCTACTTTAAATACCTATTTATCAATTCAAAGAATCGATTTCACTGAAATGAGCAAATATGTCTTATAAGGTGTGAAAAACAGATTTAAAGAAGCTGTAGGTTCTCAGATCCGAAAAAATAATTTCATTTACCTAATTTATTAATTAAATTTTAATTTAAAAATATAAATTCCCAAGAAAAAATGTCATAGTTTATATTTCAATCAAAAAACATGAAATTTATACAAAAAAAAAAGTTTTTTAAAACCAAAAAGACGAATTTTCAATAAAGAAAGATTTTTCACTAAAGAAAGAAGAATGTACCTAAATTATTGAACCTTCAAGCCAAAAGACCGATTTCTCCACCAAAAATTGAATTTACAAACAATAAATATAGTTTTTATTTATTTATTTTTCTTTTACCAAAAAAGGAGAATCTTCAACTAAAAAATATCCATCTCAGAAAAATACATTTTCAGTTAAAAAATTAATTTTATACAAAAAAAAAGACTTCTCCACTAAACAGTTAAATTATTAAACAAAGACATGAGCCTTCAATGAAAACATAACTTTTTAACAATGTAGTTTAACTTTTACGCAAGTTAATGAATTTTCAATTCAAAAAGATCAATTTTCAACAAAATAGTTAAAGTTTCATCCAAAGAGATGAATTTTCAACTAGAAATATAACTCTTAAAAAAAATTATTTCTTAACAAAGTGATCCAACTAAATCTTTCAAATAAAATTGTTGAATACTCAAGCAAAGAAGAATAATTTTTAACCAAAAAGTTGCATTTTCATAAAAAAAAAGAAATTTCTACCAAAGCGAATGAATTTATAAATCAAAAAGATCAATTTAAAAAAAAGTTGAATTTTCTGTTAAAAAAGATTTTAGTTGACTTTTCACGATCAAAATATGAATTTTTAATCAAAACATAAGTTTCTACAAAAAAAAAATTGAATTTTCAATCCGCAAAGACGAATTTTTTCCAAAAGAGATGACTTTTTAACAAAATTATTGAATTTTCTGCACAATAGTTGCATTTTTATCCAAAAATATGAAATTTCTTTTAAAAAAGATGAATTTTTATTTAAAAAGAAACCAAATTTGAAAAAAATAGTTAAATTTTTATCCAGAAAATATTCTAGGTCACTTTTCAAGATGTGAATCTGAATTTTTTAACAAAAAATAAGTTTCTACGAACATAATTGAAATTTTCATCCAAAAAGAGGAATTTTCTTCAGCCGAAAGGGATGAATTTTCAACGAAATAGTTGAATTCTGTATTAAATAGTTGAATTTTCATCCAAGAAAGATGAAATTTGTACTAAAACAGATGAATTTTCAATAAAAAAAGGACACCTTTTTTTAAGTTGAACTCCCATCCAGAAAAGAATTCAGTTCATTTTTTCACATGAAAATATGATTTTTAAACAAAAGTAAATTTTCCACGAAATACTTGAATTTTCAACAGAACAATAGAATTTTCAACGAAAAGTGTGACTTTTTAACAAAATAGTTTTATTTTCAACCAAACAGTTGCATTATTATCCAAGAAAGATGAAATTTCTCTGAAAATAGATGCATTTTTTATTTAAAACAATTTTTTTTTCAAATAGTTGAATTTTCTTCCAGAAAAGACTTCAGTTCTCTTTTCAACAGCAAAATATAAAATTTAACCAAAAAGTAGATTTTCTATAAAATAGTTAAATTTTCAACAAAACAGCAGAATTTTCATCCAAAAGGTATTACTTTTCAACAAAATTGTTGAATTTTAAACCAAGCAGTTGCATTTTTATCCAAGAAAAATGTAATTTATGCTAAAGCAGGTGAATTTTGAAATCAGAAAAACAGATTTAAAAAAAAGAGTTGAATTTTCAACTGAACACTTTCATTTTTATTAAAGAAAGATTACATATTCCTTTCAAAATAGATGAAAAAAAACTTCAAAAAATAGTTAGATTTTCATTCAAAAAAGATTCCAGCTCACTTTCCAAACCCAAAATAAGAATTGTAATCTACAAGTTAATATTTTTCTAAATAGTCGAATTTTTAACCAAAATATATGACTTTTCAACAAGATTGTTGAATTTTCAACCAAACAGTTGCATTGTCCAAAAAAAATGAAAATCCTACTAAAACAGGTGAATTTTTAAATCAAAAAGACAAATTTTCAAAAAGAGTTGAATTTTCATGCAAAACGATTTCTATAGATTTTTCTACAGAAAAATACAAATTCTAAACAAAAAGTAAATTTAAGTAGTGAAGCATGCAAGTCATGGAAATGAAGGTCAAAATAAAAGATTCAATAATTCTTTTTGAAACGTTTCAGTCACTGTTTTTGGCACTTATCAGTCAGAAAAACATTTATTAAGTCTGTAAAAAACATACAAATAATGTAAAAAATATAATTATAAAACAGAATGAAGAATAATTAGGATCAACAACAATTAGGTCAACTATTTCTTCAACTCTGAAAATTCATGTAAGTTAAATATTTTTATTTCTTTTCTCTTAATGTTTATTCATGTTAAATCATGTGTTTTACTTTCTCTTGGATTTTTACTTTGACTCCTTTTATGAGACAACCCTTCTCTTTCTTTTATTTTAAATTTAAATTCTCATTAATTATTCTTTATTCTGTTTCATAATTATATTTTTTACATTATTTGTATGTTTTTTACAGACTTAATAAATGTTTTTCTGCCTAATGAGGGGCCAAAGCAGTGACCGAAACGTTTGAAAAAGAATTATCGAATCTTTTATTTTGACCTTCATTTCCATGACTAGCTCGAGACTAAACGTACAAAAAAAAGTAAATTTTCTAGGGAATAGTTGAATTAAAAAAAAAGCAGTTGCATTCTTGTCCAAGAAAGATGCAATATTTCTATTTAAAAAAGATGAAATCTTAAATTAAAAAGAAAAATATTCAGAAAAAATATGTTTCATCCGAAAAAGATTTCAGTTGACTTATCGGCAAAAAAATATGAATTTTAAACAAAAGGTTAATAGTATACGAAAAGAGTTGAATCTTTAACCCAAAAAGATGAACCTTCAACAACACAGTTGGATTAGCAAAAAAACTTATGTCTTTTGAAAAAACTTGTAATATTTTCAACCGAATAATAAAATTTATAAAAAAATAATCTTCACGAGAAAGTTTTTACCTTAACAAATCGTAACAAAATCTCTCAACCCCCTTACCCCAAGAGCTATTTATCCGAACTGCAGATATTCTTTATATAATTTGCACAGTAGTGTACATATCTTTGCTGAAACAATTGGTAAACGATTTCGCACTGTTTCAATTATTAGTTTTCCTACTGATTCAGATCTAGAGACACATAATTATGGAAAAAATCATCCTAGACGTGTTATCAGTTTAGTTAGTAAATTGTTATTTTTCAAAGTAAAAATGCATACCATGTAAGCCGGCACGTTGTCGATAAAGGACTGGAGTTCTGGATTGCTAGATTGTCTGCCAACTAGTCTTCTGCCTTCTCCGTTAAGTACTAATTCTGCCAGTTGTTCCATGTTTCCGTTTTGTGTTAATTTTTCTACTTCAGTATCTGTCTCCATTCCCTCATCATTCAAATCCGATTCCAGCAGGGCCTCATGTTCACCAAGGATTACCTATGAATTGCGCGTTCGAAATAAAGCGCGCATGAACCGGAGGATCGATAGACAGTCAGCTATTAATCGTTGCTGTAATCTTGACAAGTCTATCGATCGTTTTCACACACGAATGTGGCCCTACATATTGGATCCAATAAAAAGAAGATAGGAGAACCATGTATTCACGCAATTCGCTCAATTAAGCACGTTTCCAAAGACCCCGGGGAGAATCGAAGGTTGCACCTGAATAATTGATTCGCAAACCTTTTTATCATCATTTTTACTCATGTCTAGCCATTAATAACCTTTTATTCCAGAGTGGTATATCATTAAGGAGATGAGCTTTGTTGATTTTTCATGATTACATATGTGGAAATTTTTATGTACATGTAATGATTGGTTATTTAATCAAATTTTCAAAGTTTGAGATCATATATTTTTTGGAAATGAAAATAACGTTCTGGTTTGATTTTTATTGAATCATGAAATCGGAAAACGAACAATAACTGACGGAAAGAAAGAACATTATTTAATTGTGAGTTCTTTTAGAGCAGTTTCAGTTTATTTAATTGATTTTGTTCAGTTTTTGGAGATCTTGATTCAACAGAATTGCAGGTGTAGCACAGAAAGCAGTCTTCTATGTTCATGCGTGCTACATCGAAATTGGAAAATTCGATTTTCGGATTTTAAAGATTTTTCTCAGAGATCAGATATATCTATAACAGTTTGAAAAAAAACCTCTTTTCTTTAGCACATTTTCAAATATAAAATTTTCGTTACCACAAAAATAAAAATATATTCTATACTTCAAAATTAAAGAGTAAAATATAAATTAATTTCGTTTTATTATGCTGTAGATCATTCAATATTGTAATAAACATTCTACAAAGTAGCATATACTAAACTGAAAAGTTTAGGCTAACAAATGAGCATTCTAAAGATTTTATTTGAATTTCAATTATTTGGATGGAAATTTTCTTCTTAAAAGCAGGAGGCACGAAGTCTCCAAAACCAAAGTATTAGATTTTTTTGGTATTTTTTTACTTTGATGACTTTTCCTAATTCTGATGTGAATGGTTCAGAGCTAAGCTTACGGAAAATTCCATAATACTATTCAGTACTTTAAGATTAATCAACAATTAGTGAAATTCATTAAAATAATTCAAATCTATTATTATTTGGCATTAATAAAATCTTTGATCGATTCAAATTTCTTTTGATGTAATACGTTTCTTCTCATATTGTTTCGCTCTGAAGTTTGATTTGAAAAAAAAATTTTTGATTATATTTGTTTTTTCAGAATAATACTAATGTTTTTGTAAAAAATTGATAAAAGTGAGTATCAGGTAATTTTAATTGAGCGTTTAGCTGCAATAAAAGCCTACTTTCATTTTAAAAAGTCACATTGTTTTTAATTTTTCTGCACATAGCTTCATGAAGTGGCGGATCCAATATGGCTGATTAGTTTTCAAAGAATTAATGGAATTTCATGAAACTTGGAATTTGGGTTTTTTGGGTTTCTGATCACGAATCTGAAGTCAGTTTTTAAAAATTCAAAATGGCGTACGAGTTTTCAAAAAATTAATTGATTTTCACGAAACTTGGCATCTGGAGGTTTTAGAGGCCTCTCATAACGAATCTGAAGACAGATTCTAGAAAATTCAAAATGGCGGACTCAATAAGGCGGACGAGTTTTCAAAAAATTAGTGGATTTTCATGAAACATGGCGTCTGGGGGGTTTTGGGGTTCCTCATCACGAAACTGAAGTCAGTTTTCGAAAATTCGAGGTGGTGGATCCAATATGGCTGATGAGTTTTCAAAAAATTAATGGATTTTCATGAAACTTGGCATCTAAGGGTTTTTGGGGTCCCTCATCACGAATCTGAAGTCAGTTTTCAAAAATTCGAGGTGGTG
>CAKNXH010001658.1:112809-136095 GCA_932178445.1 Andricus quercusramuli | reverse complement strand
TCCCTCATCACGAATCTGAAGTCAGTTTTCAAAAATTCGAGGTGGTGCATCCAATATGGCTGACGACTTTTAAAAAAAATTATTGGATTTTCCTGAAATTCGGCATCTGGAGGTTTTTGGGGTGTCTGTTCACGAATCTGAAGTCAGTTTTGGAAAATTCAAAATGGCGGACGAGTTTTGAAAAAATTAATCGATTTTCATGAAACTTGGCATCTGTGGGCTTTTGAGGACTCTGATAGCGAATCTGAAGACAGATTCTAAAAATTTAGAATGGCGGATCCAATATGGGGGACAAGTTTTAAAAAATTGAGTGGATTTTAATGAAGCTTGGCATCTGGGGATTTTTGGGGCCTCTGATAACGAATCTGCAGTCCAATTCTAAAAATTCAAAATGCCGGACGAGTTTTCAAAAAATCAATAGATTTTCATGAAACTTTGCATCTGGGGGTTTTGGGACCTCTGATAACGAATCTGGAGTCTGGTTAAAAAAATTCCATATTGCAGATCCAATATGGAGGACGAGTTTTCGAAAAATCAATGGATTTTCATGAAACTTGGAATCTGGGGGTTTTTGGGATCCCTCATCACGGATCTGAAGTCAGTTTCAGAAAATTCGAAATGGCGGATGAGTTTTCAAAAAATTAATTGATTTTCACGAAACTTGGCATCTGGGGGGTTTTGAGGTTCCTGATCACGAATCTGAAGTCAGTTTTCAAAAATTCGAAATGTCGGATCCAATATGGCGGACGAGTTAAAAAAAAATGGATTTTCATGAAACTTGGCATCTGGGGGGTTTTTGGGGTCTTTGATAGCGAATCTGAAGACAGATTCTAAAAATTCAGAATGGCGGATGAGTTTCCAAAAAATTAGTGGATTATAATAAAACTTGGCATCTGGGGATTTTCGGGACATCTGATAACGAATCTGCAGCAAGATTCTAAAAATTCAAAATGACGGACGAGTTTTCACAAAATTAATGGATTTTCATGAAACTTGGCATCTGGGGGTTTTTGGGGTCCCTGATCACGAATCTGGAGTCAGTTTTCCAAATTCGAAATGGCGGATCCAATATGGCGGAAGAGTTTTAAAAATAGATTTTTATGAAACTTGGCATCTGGGGTTTTTTGGGGTATCTGATCACGAATCTGAAGTCAGTTTCTAAACATTCAGAATGGCGGGCTAGTTTTCAAGAAATTAATTTATTTTTATGAAACTTGGAATCTGGTGGATTTCGGGGCCTCTGTTAGCGAATTTGAAGTCAGTTTTTGAAAATTCAAAATGGCGGAGGATTTTTCAAAAAATTGATGGATTTTCATAAAATTTGGCATCTGGGGGTTTTGGGACTTCTGATAACGAATCTGGAGTCTGGTTTAAAAAATTCCATATAGCAGATCCAATATGGAGGACGAGTTTTCGAAAAATCAATGGATTTCTATGAAACTTGGCATCTGGGGGTTTTTGGGGCCTCTGATAACGAATCTGGAGCCAGTTTTCACAAATTAAAAATGGCAAACAAGTTTTTAAAAAATTAATGTATTTTTATAAAACTTGGCATCTAGGGATTTGTGGGGCCTCTGATAACGAATCTGAAGTCAGATTTAAAAAATTCGAAATGGCGGAGCCAACATGACGAACGAGTTATCGAAAAAGCAATAGATTTTCGTGAAACTTGGCATCTGGGGGTTTTTGGAATCTCCGATCACGAATCTGAAGTCAGTTTTTGGAAATTCAAAATGACAGACGGTTTTTCAACAAATTAATGGATTTTCATAAAATTTGGTATCTGGGGATTTTTGGGGCCTCTGATAACGAATCTGAAGTCAGATTCTAAAAATTAAAAATAGCGGATTCAATATGGCGGACGGGTCTTAAAAAAATTAATGGATTTCTATGAAACTCGGCATCTGGGGGTTTTCGGGATCTCTGATAACGAATCTGAAGTCATATTTCAAAAATTCGAAATGGCAGATTCAACATGGTGGACGAATGTTGAAAAAATTGTTGGATTTCCATACAACTTGTCACTCAGGGGTTTTTGGGGTCACTGACTACGAATCTGGAGCCAGATTTGCAAAATTCAAAATGCGGATCCAATATGGTGGAAGAGTTTAAAAAAATGGATTTTCATGAAACTTGGCATCTAGGAATTTTCGGGCTTGTTAATTTTGAAAGTTAGGTTAAAATAGAAAATGTCGATTTCAATTTGACTGTGAAAAATTTAGTTTAGTATAAAAGTTGCATCTTTGATGATTCACCAGCTTCATTCGCCATATTTGATCCTCCATCATGAATTTCTAAAAACCGACTTCACATTTGTAATTAACTTCTCCAAAAACACCCGAGGAACAAGTTTTATGGGAATCCAATAAATTTTTCAAAATTAGTCGGCCATATTAGATTCGCTGTTTTGAATTTTTGAAATCTGACATCAGATTTGTTATTGATAACAAAGGGGTTTCTGATCAGAAACCCCAAAAACCCATAGATGCACTGTTTCATGAAAATCCATGAATTTTTTGAAAACTCTTCCGCCACATTAAATCAGCCATCTTGAATTTCAGAAGTCTGATAGCACATTTGTAATCAGCAACGCCAATGAACTCTATATACTAATTATATTACAATACTAAATGTACAGTTACAATCAGAGTTCATTTCAGAAAGATCCACCAGCCATATTAAATTTTATGAATCTGATAACAGATTTAAAACAGCGACCCTCAAAACCTAAATATACCAAGTTTTATGTGAATACAACAAAAACTTATGGAAATAATGAATTTTTCCTGCAAAAAGTTACTTTTTTTTGTATTTTCTTATTAATATTAACAAATTCACCAAAAATTTCCGATAACGGAGTGTAATTTTCAATTCTCTAACATATTGTTAAAGTAAATTCACAAAAAGAATCACCAAAATGGAGAAAAAACAACTTGAAATATTATAAATATGATGATAATCTAGGTGGGATATTAAATATCCCGCCGTGTATGTGAGGAATGTACCAGTTACTCTAGAATTCAGAAAAGTCATCAAAGTAAACAATTACCATTTTTCTAATCAACATTTTTTGACAAGATATTGTTCGGAAATTTCCTTTTCTATTGATTTTTGATATTTTTTCGTTTTTCGCTAGAATGATAACTAGATTTGAAAAATATTTGCAGAAAGATTCTTTAGCACATCTGGATTTTAAATAATTACCGAAATACAATATTTTTGTATTTATTTTGACTAATGTGTTATGACTAATTGTTTGGCTAATGTGTTTCTAACAGCAATTGCAAATATCGTACATAAAATTGTAACAATTTTTGTACTCACTTCTTCATTTAATGCATCATCAACTCCAGAATCGCCCGTGCTTGCGTCAGCTCTTTCCTCCTGTTCTGTATCCTTGACCGCATCCACATTATTATTGTCATCACCTTCCTGATTAGCATCCCCACTATTTCCTTCAGGATTTTCTTCTGCATTTTCTTCTGGATTTTCTTCTGCATTTTCTTCAGGATTTTCTTCCGGATTTTCTTCTGGATTTTCTTCTGGACTTTCTTCTGTATTTTCTTCTGTATTTTCTTCTGTATTTTCTTCGGGATTTTCTTCTGGGGTTTCTTCTGGATTTTCTTCCGGACTTTCTTCTGTATTTTCTTCTGGATTTTCTTCTTCGTTGTTCTGTGAATCATCGATTGGTACCGGTGAATTTTTTTCTGGAGAATTGACTTCTGGTTCTTCATTTTCAACTGCTTGAATGTTATCCTCTATCAGGGAATTTGAGACAGGCTCCTCTTCATCCTCTTTCTCCTCCTCGTCCTCCTCCACAGGTTCGGTCTGTTTCGCCAAATTTCCATAATAAAATTTATTTTAACAAAAACCTATTCACTTCACTTTTATCACTTCACTCTGAATGATGTGGTGCTTTTGTGAATTTTTCTTTTTAACACTCTTGCGGGTCGGGTTCGGGTTTTTTCACAACTTTTAGCTTTTTAGGATTGGCTCGAATATTCGGAGTGTTTTTAAATTCGAAAAAAATATTTTTTACTTCGCGATCGGATATCAAATATATGTATATAAGGGACCGTACTTGAATTACGTTGTAATGTATAGAAGTCAGGAAAAATTAAGGGATTTAGAACAAAATTTTGCAAAAGTCAGAGAATTTCTAAAACTAAAATGAAGTTTATTTTACGGTAACCCTGAAATAATATTCTCGTGAGTAATTTATTTTATATTTATATTACATTTTTTTTGCAAATTCTTTGTTCTGAAGATTATCTTTTTATTCATTGTATTTATTATTTCTTTGAAAATTTAACAGTTTTGTTAAAAAGTCATTCTTTTTGGTTGAAAATTTTGGTGTTGAAAAGTCAACTAAAATCTTTCTTGGATGAAAATTCAATTATTCATTTGAAAATTGGTTTACTTAATTTAAAAGTCCATCTGTTTTAGTAGAAATTTCATCTTTCTTGGAAAAAAATGCAAGTATTTGGTTGAAGATTCAATAATTCTGTCAAAAACTTCTTGTTTAAAACCCATATTTTAATGTTAAATAGTCGAACTCAAATCTTTTTTTTTAATGAAAATTCACAATTTTTTTTAATTTGATTTAAAAATTCATCTGTTTTAGTGGAAATTTCACCTTTCTTGGTTTAAAATGCAACTATTTGGTTAAAGATTCAATAATTTTGTTACAAATTCATCCTTTTTGTTTCAAAATTCAACTGTTTTGTTGAAAATTCGTCTTTTTGGGTTGAAAAAACCGTATCTTTGTAGAAAATTCACTTCCTATTTAAAACTCATATTTTGTTGTTGAGTAGTCAAATTAAAATTATTTTTTGTAAGAGAATTCAAATTTTTTTTTAATTCGGTTTTTTTATTTAAAAATTCATCTGTTTTAGTCGAATTTTCACTCTTCTTGGCTAAAGAAGCAACTATTTGGTTGAAGATTATATAATTTTGTTAAAAAGTCATTATTTTTTTTTTAAAATTCAACTGTTTTCTTGAAAATTCAAGTATCTTCTAAGAAAATGTTCTTTTTATTTAAAACTCATATTTAAATGTTGAGAAGTCAAATTAAAATGTTTTTTAATTAAAAAACAATATTTTTCAAATTTGTCTTTTTCATTTAAAAATTCATCTGTTTTAGTAGAAATTTCACCTTTCTTGGATGAAAATGCAACTATTTGGTTGGAGATTCAATAATTTTGTTACAAAGTCATCCTTTTTGTTTCAAAATTCAACTGTTTTGTTGAAAATTCGTCTTTTTGGGTTGAAAAACCAATATCTTCGTAGAAAATTGACTTCCTATTTAAAACTCAGATTTTGTTGTTGAGTAGTCAAATAAAAATTATTTTTTGGATAAGAATTCAAATTTTTTTTAACTTGATTTTTTTATTTGAAAATTCATCTGTTTTAGTCGAATTTTCACTCTTCTTGGATAAAAAGGCAACTATTTGGTTGATGATTCAATAATTTTGTTAAAAAGTCATTCTTTTTTGTTAAAAATTCAACTGTTTTCTTGAAAATTCAAGTATCTTCTAAGAAAATGTTCTTTTTATTTAAAACTCATATTTAAATGTTGAGAAGTCAAATTAAAATGTTTTTTAATTAAAAAACAATATTTTTCAAATTTGTCTTTTTCATTTAAAAATACATCTGTTTTAGTAGAAATTTCACCTTTCTTGGATGAAAATGCAACTATTTGGTTGGAGATTCAATAATTTTGATAAAAAGTCGTCCTTTTTGTTTCAATATTCAACTGTTTTGTTGAAAATTTGTCTTTTTGGATTGAAAAACCAGTATCTTCGTAGAAAATTGACTTCTTATTTGAAGCTCATATTTTGTTGTTGAGTAGTCAAATTAAAATTATTTTTTAAATGAGAATTCAAATTTTTTTTAATTCGGTTTTTTTATTTAAAAATTCATCTGTTTTAGTCGAATTTTCACTCTTCTTGGATAAAGAAGCAACTATTTGGTTGAAGGTTCAATAATTTTGTTAAAAAGTCATTTTTTTGTGTTAAAAATTCAACTGTTTTCTTGAAAATTCAAGTATTTTCCAAGAAAATTTTCTTTTTATTTAAAACTCATATTTAAATGTTGAGAAGTCAAATTAAAATATTTTTTTGAAGAAAATTCAATCTTTTTCTAATTTGTCTTTTTGCTTTGAAAATTTATCTGTTTTAGTTGAAATTTCATCTTTTTTGGATAAAAATGCAACGCTTTGCTTGAAAATTAATCTTGCTTACTTGAGGATTCAACTATTTTATTTTTTCATTCATCTCTTTGGTTTGGTTTTCTCCATGACTGAAAAATTTTTATTTATTAAAAAATCGTCTTTGTGCTTTTAAAATTCATTTTTTGAACGAAATTTCATATTTTTCGGTTGAAATATCAACTATTGGACTTCTTTGTTGAACATTCATGTTTTCAGGTTGACAATAAAATGACTTTGTGGATAACTCACTTATTTTGTTGAAAATTCCAGTACATTGTCGAAAATTTTATTATTTTGTTGAAAATTTGAATATTTTGTTCAAATGCAAGTATTTTGTTGAAAAATCATATTATATGGCATACAAGTCATATTTTCGTTTATAATAAATAAATAAATCTGGAAATTTTCAATTTGTATCTAAAATATTGTTTTATTCCGATTATTAGGGAAAATAAAAAATTGGTCAAGGAAATATCAGAGAATTTTGAACATTAATTTTCAAAATTGTGATTTAAGTACGGCCCCTAACAATAAAAAATGAAATTATATATATTTTTTATTAAAATTTAAAAAATTAAAAAAGTAACTTGAAAACCCGACCCGACTCGATCGAGTATCAGGGTTTTTGCATATCCTTATTGATCCTTTGTTTTTCAAGGTGTCTCTTCATATAAAAGATAAAATTAACAATTTTTAGGAATTTGTTATTTATTTTGAGACTTTTAAATTACGGGAAATTTTTACGTAAATTATTTTCATTTTCTTACAACTAGTCAAACAAAGGGTTAACATTATACACGATGGACTAGAATCTACTAGTATACATGTCTGAATAAAAATTGTTATAATTGCAAAATTGAAAAATTGAAATAATAAACAACAAATTTTTCAAAGGGAAATATTTAGGATAGAAATATTCTGTGTACTATAGCAAATCTCAAAAAAATAGTTGGTTGAATCACCAGAAATTTACTGAATCTTTATAAATTATACAATATACAATAACTTTCTGATTCAACGCAATATATTTTTGAGTTCATATGATTTTTTGACGTAACAGAATGAAACATTTAAACAGATACAAACACTAAGGAAGCGACAAAAATGGTTAGTTAATTGCGACTGATTATACAGTGGTGCCACAAAAAAATAATATAAAAACATTTTTTAAGAAAAGATTGAACATTCTTCTAAATTTTTTTTGCAAACATAATTTTTCAAAGTTTATTTCACATATTTATTTACTTTATCTCATTTTATTTGAATAAATATTCGCGAAAAATCAGTAACACACTTCTGGCTAGGTCAATTAATTAAAATCAGTGAAAAAGATATTAGCATATAATATTACATTTTTAATTTATTTTTCTGTATGTTTGTATCATTATTCAACATTAAAAAAAATCTACTGTTAAATCAGTCAAATTTGAGCAATACTGACTCAAATTAAAAGAGTTAAATTTCAAATAATAGAATGTTCCATAGTCATGAATATGGTAAGTTTTCCAAGTGTAAAATCAAGAAATTTGTTACTAATTTAAAATAAAAAATTTTGAAAACGTGCTAAAGAACTTGGGTTTTTTAAAATTAAAATTCCATCTTCTCATTTTCTTTGAAAATCAATATTTACACTATAAAGCATGACCAGTTTAATTCACTAAATACCGATTTGTTTTAGAGAACAATAAAAATTTAATATTACATTTTAGATAATACATCAACTACAAGTAAAATATACAAAATATCTTGCATTTTAAGTTAGAAATTACAAATAGTAATTTTTCTATCCCGTGGCTCAGGTACATTATCGTGAACTAGAAAGGGTCAAAAAATATTTTCTGAAATTCTTAAGTCAATACGATTTTTCCTTTCACCTGAATTCAAAATTTTTCTCAAAATGTATATAACTATATTTCTATATTTAGCATGAATTCCATATCAGTGGATTCTCGTTTTAATCTCTTAATGCATTAATATTATTTTTCATAGAGCCCTATAACATTAAAAAATGGCCTAAATATCAAGATTGTGCATTAGGGTGGTCCAAAAATGCATTGGATTTTTTTTTCTCGAATTTTTATGAATAATGCCCGGAAATTTTTTCGAATCCACATAAAAATAAATTCATTTTTTTTTTTTTTTTTAAGAAATGCTAATCAGAGGTGACGCAAGCCATGCATTTTCCATAAGAAAAAAACGTTTTCGTAAATTTTATTCAGAATCCTCAAAATCAGCTGAATCGAGTTGAAAATCGACGTTTTTATCACAATTAAGTATAGAATACAACCAAAATTTTTTTTTTCTCAAATATCACCCTCATAAGTCTGTTTTATGGGATCTCAAAAAAAAACCGTAAGTGAAAAAATGAGTTTTGCGAGTTTTTAGCGCTAATTATGACTTTTTGCATTTTTTTAAATACAAATTGTTCATAGTACATAAAATACTACTTCATACTGATAATTAAATGTTTATAATAATTGTTCAAACAATTTATTATTGTTTTCTGGAATTTTCTCTCAGAATAGAAAAAAAAAGTCCCGGTTTTTTCAAAAATTTTCTACTTTTTGACCAATTTTCGATTAGAGAGAGGTAATTAATGTTAATGTTAATTAATGTTCATTAATGTTTACAAAAATAATTTTGTGAAGAGTTCATTATTATTGTTGATAATTTTATCTTTGAATAATGCAAGAATCTATGCAATAATGCAATTGCGGTTCTTTTTGAAATTTTCATCTTTTTGTTCACTTTTCACTTGACGTTAGTTATTATTTTATTTTATATAGCAAACATTATTGTTTAAACAAATTATTATTGTCCATAGCTATCTTCTTCTACATTAGTACTAGATAGTTGCGGTTTATTCTGAATTTTTTGAACTTTTGTCTATTTTTCAATTAGAGTGAAGTGATAATTAATTCAAGTTAACAAAAATAATTATTTGAAAAATTTGTTATTATTGTTAATAATATTCTCTTTGCTTAATGGTGGAAAGTTACGTTTTCTTCTAAAATTTTTAACTATTTGTCTATTTTTCACTTGAAGTGACTTAATAATTATTCAAGTTGAACAGAAATAACTGTTTTAACATATCATTATTGTTAATAACTATCTTCATCTATATTAATGCCAGATAGTTGCGGTTTTTTATGAAATTTTTAACTTTTTGCCCACTTTTCACTTATTGAGGTAATAATTAATGCAAATTAATGAAAATAGTTGTTTAAACAATTTATTATTGTTTATAACTATTTTCTCTTAGACAAATGCTAGAAAGTTGCAGTTTCTTCTGAAATGTTTAAATTTGCTTTGCTTTTTTAGTTATTAACAAATTATGAATATACATACAAGAGAAGTATATTGCAAAAAATCTCATTTACATACCTAGTTCTCCTACCTACTCCTAATTATTCCATTTTCTGTTTTTGTCTCTTGTGTAAGATAGCTTTTTTGTTTTAATTAATTTTTTTAAACATTGTGAAGAGAGAAAAAATAATTCACTGAAAAAAGTAAAATACTATTTCTTGTCGAGGTTCACTTATTATTTGTTCATAATTAAAAAGTCAAAGCAAAACTAAAGATTTTAGAAAACAAAACTTTATTGTGTTACCTTAAGAGAACATAGTTATAAACAATGATCAATTGTTTAAATAAGCATGTTTGTTAATTTGCATTAATTATCACTTCACTAAGTGAAAAATGGACAAAAAGTTTAAGAGTTCAGAAAAAACCACAACTTTTTAGCACTTATCGAAAAGAAGATAGTTATAGACAATTATAAATTGTTTAAACAACTATGTTTGTTAACTTGCATTATTTATCAGTTCACTAAGTAAAAAGTCGGTAAAAAGTTCAACATTTCAGAAGAAAGCGCAACTATATTGCATTAATAAAGAAGAAGATAGTTATAAACAATAATAATTTGTTTAAATAATTATTATTGCTGAATTGAATTAATTATTGACTCACTCTATGTGGAAAGTAAACAAATGGTTGTAAATTTCAGAGTAAACCACAACTTTCTAGCATTATTAAAATTGAATATTATCATTAATAATAATAAATTGTTTGAACCAATAATTTTTTAAACATTGATGAACAATATATTCAATTAAATTAAATTGATTAATTAAATCAATTCAATTAACATGAAATTAGTATTAACATTAATTACCTCTCTCCAATTGAAAATTGGACCAAAAGTGGAAAATTTTTGAAAAATCTCCTGACTTTCTATCTCCATTCTAAAATTTTCAAAATTGAACTAATGAAAAAAAGGTTCCAAATTACATCCCCTTAAAATATGAATCTTGCAAATTAAAATGTGCAATTCTATATCATTTAAATTGTAAAACTTTATATCAACAATTTTTTAATTTGAAGAATTTTTAATTTTTGAAAATTTATAATAAAAAATGATGCAAGTTTTAAATTTTACAATTAGAAAATATATGATTTTGATGATTGACATTCAAAATTTCTTCAATTTGGAAGATTTAGAATTGGAAACTTGACTTTCAAGTTTCAAAATCATTAGAAAATTAAGATTTTTCATATGGATTTTTTATTCTTGCAATTTATAATTTAAAAAATTTTGTAATATGAATAGTTTGAGTTCGAAATTTCTTTAATTTAAGAGACAGAGCCAAGGAAACTTGTCTTTCGATCTTCAAAATCATCAAACTTAGAGAATTTCTATTTATATCTAAAATTAAAAAGCTTTCAATTTTAAATCTTTAAAATCGACTCTAATTGAGAATTGGACAAAAATTGCAACATTTTTGAAAAAACTGCAATTTTCTATCATTATCCTAATAGGATATTGACAATAATAATAAACTGTTTGAACAACTATTTTTTCAACTTTCTGTCTCCATTCCATTCTCCAAGAGAAAATTGCTAAAAATAATAATAAATTGTTTAAACAGTTTATTTAAACATATAATTATCAGTATACAGTAGCATTTATGTATTAGAAAAAATTTTCATTAAAAAAACGCAAAAAATTTAATGTTAACGTAAAAACTCGCAAAAAATATTTTTCCACTTATGGATTTTTTTGCGACCCTATTAAACAGACTTTGGGGGTAATATTTGCAAAGTAATATTTTATTCGTATTTTATGGCTAATTGCGAAGAGAAATTTTGAATATCATTTTTTTCAATGGATCTATTTTTATGTGGATTCGAACAACTTTTCAGGCGTTATTCATAAAAATTCGAAAACAAATTTTTTGAAACACCCAATTGTGCATTCACACAAATACGTCAGGAAAAGTATTTGCTTGCAGAATCTTTATAATATATGAGTTCATCATAAACCATGATCAATTATATATCAATTGATCATCATTTTATAAACAATATAGACATTTAGTGATGATAATATACATATAACGAAGACCACAAAATACGTATACTTTCTAGCTGGCACACAAAGTGGAAACATTCACAAACAATATGTAACACGTACTTCATGTGTGCCATTTTTCATTTTAGTCGGTGAATCTTCATCATTGAAAGGCCCCTCAATCTCAGCTATTTCGGCGATTTTGCTCGTCGACTTTCTCATTTCCCGAATCACGTTGTCTTCAGTGTCCAATATCCGCCAATCCCAATTTTTTGGATAAGATCCGGAAACACGTGGAGCATCGGGAATAATCGCCAATGTCGACATATCCACATCCGTGGGTCGATTTTTATAAAAAGCAGGCGCTTTGAATTTCTGAAAATATAAGTCAAAGTTCAGGGGTCAAATATGAAAGGCCGTAGGGTTGAAATCGCATCAGACTTTCCCACTTTCCCCCTCTTTTCCCCTTTTGAACGAATTCCTCGACCACTCTGATATTCCTGACTAAATATTCCCATATGGGTAATTGTCAAATTGAAGGCAAATTTAAAGTCCCAGTAATATAACATTAACTTAGAAATTTGGACTGATTTTTTTTTAATTTAATGAATACTTATTATCATCCTGGTCAGTTCTTTTTTTTATTTATGTTCCTATTTACTTTGATTTAATATAAGAACACCCCAAACGTCATTACCGTACGGCGTCCCAACCTCACTTTTCATAAGGATAAACTGATTTTCTCCTTTTTTTTAGATAGTAACCTAAAAAACGCTCAACGTATCAAGTTTGCAAACTTAAGATAATTATAAATTTAATGAATGCAGATTTTTAAAGTGAAATAAATAATAATGTAAAAACCTTGAAGCCTGTCCCTCGATTTTTGTAATTTGAGACGTCATTACCGTACGTCTTTCTTTCTAGTAAAATATTAAGCCTATCGTTTGATACAAGATTCTATAACATTAAGCTTAAAATATTAACTCTTTATTTTGTGAATCTGATATTAAAACTGAAAAGTGCATTCTGACAACAAAAACATCATTCCCGTACGTGCGTTAAACCAGTTTCGGAGTAAAAAAGAATTATAAAAACCATTCCATTACTTGCTCAGCGATGTTTTCTTGCATAATTAGGTGACTTCTTATGATAAAAATCTGTTGTTTTTTAAATAAATATTAAAAAAGGCTAAACTTCATCATTTTTCTTGCATCATTACCGTACGGTACAAAAGAAGAGCGTACGACTGCTTATACGTGCGTGCGCTTGGATCAGTTGGGACCGTTTGTTTACTGTTTCCTAACGCAGAAGTTGATTTTTCAACCTAAGAAGATTAATTTTCAACAAAAAATGTAATAGTAGATATTTTAACAAAAAAAACTTTTCAATTTTAAATAAAAAACAGTTAAATCGAACCAAAAGATAATATTTTTCAACAAAATACGTGAATTCTCAACTAAAACAGATTAATTTTCAACCAAACAGTTGCATTTATAAAAAATGGATTTTCTAACAAAAAGAAATAATTTTCAATCAAATGGGTAAATTTTCAAACTATAGGATTATTTTTGTAACGAAAATACGGATTTTTAACCACATAGTTGAATTTTCAACTAACAAAGATAAATTTTCCGCAAAAAATGTTATAGTCAAATTTTCAGTAAAATACAATTTTTGTGCTAGAAAAACGAATTTTCAACAAGATAGTTAAATTTTGAACTGAAGAAATGAATTTTTTACTTAAATTATGAATCTCAATCTACTATCAACTAATGTCTTCAACTACTTGTGGACCTTGCTGCCAAGTTACTGAATTGTCTACCATATTTTTAAATCTTCGAGCCCAAAATAAGAATTTCCTACATAACAGTTGAATTTCTAATCCGAGAATGTAAATTTTCGAAGACAAAATTAATTTTTAACCTAAACAGATTAATTTTTAACCATACAAATAAAATTATTAATTTTTAACTGGAATATTTGAATTTTAAATCAGCAAAATGAATTTTTAAGTGAATCGATGAATCTATGACTAGAATAATTGAGTTTTTGACCAAAAAGATGAATTTTCAACCAAGAAGACTAATTTCTACCAAAAAAAGACGAATTTTCAACTAAAAAAGATGATTTTTCAACCAAAAATTGAATAATTAAGATTTTAGTCAAAAAATGAATGTTCAACTGAGAAGATGAATTTTTAACTGAAATTATGGAATATTCGAATGGAATAATAGTTACATTTTCAGCTAAAAAAAAAAAACAATTTTCAACCGAACATCATCGAAAGAAAAAATAAGTTTTCAATGAAACAGCTAATTTTTCAACCAAAGAAATCAATTTTTAATTAAAACGACTAATTAAAAAAAATAGTAACAAAGAGTTCAACTTTTAACTAAGTAATTTTATTTTCAACCTAAAAGATGAATTTTCAACTAAAAGATAAATATTTAACTAGAATACTTGAATTGGTAACCAAAAAGAATATTTTTTAAACAAAAAGTTTCCATAAAAATTATGAATCTTCAACAAAAAAATGTATGTTTAAGAAAGTAATTCAACTTTTAACAAAATGGTTAAATTTTTCTGACTAAAAAAATGAATTGTCAAAGAAAAATGTAATAGTTGATGCAATAAAAAAAATAGATTTCAATTTAATATAACAAACAGTAGAATTCCTGTTAAAAATACGATTTTTCAACAAAATATGTTATTTTTCAACCAAATTGTTGAGTTTTTAAGCCAAAATACCAATTTTTACAAAACAATTGAATTTTCAACCAGTAAATATAGATTTTTGACAAAAAGTTATCTGTCAACCAAATAGTCGAATTTTCTACGAAAACAGAAAAATCTTCTACCGAAAAAGACGAATTTTCAACAAAATAAGTACATTTCTGACAAAAATAATAATTTCAAAATAAAATTATGTATTTTAAAACAAAGGGGTGATTTTCAATTAAGAAGATTAATTTTCCAGTAAAAAAGACGAATTTTAAACTAAAATTTCAACAAAAAAGATATAACTTTTTATTTCAAAACTAGCAATTTTAGCTGAATTGCGATTTTTATCAGGATTAATAATAATTCAATTGATAGCCCTTTTTATACATTTTACATACGAACTGATTATTATTTTATTGTTTTTCCCAAATTTTCTCGATTCTAAAATGCCAGATTTACTGAAAAAATTTGAATTTTCACATTTTTCACAAGTTTTTAAATAATACGATTAATGAATTAATTCATTTCGTTATTTCGGGTGAAGAATGTAACCAAAAGTAAACTTTTCATAAAATAAGTATCTTTTTAGTAACCGCGGATCAAAAAAGTAACTGAGTTACTAAAAAATAACCCGTTCCGAGACCTGCAATAAATTAACTAATCCATTTTTGGTAGAAAATTGATCTTTTTTATTTAAAAATTCAACTATTTGATTGAAAATTAATTTACTTTGTTTGAAATTCGTATTTAATGACAAAAAAATGTATCCTCTTGGTTTAAAATTCAACTATTTGGTGAAAATTTATGTATTTTGTTAAAAAATTTTCTTTTCAAGTTGAAAATTCGACTTTTTGTTAGAAAATGCAACTGATTTATCAAAAATTTCTTTTCCATTTATTGATAATTATTTTTTCATTGAAAATTCATCCATTCCATTAATGGTTTAAAATTCATCTTTTTTGTAGAAAATTCAACTATTCGGTAAAAAAATGTATATTCGTCTATGATTCATCCTTTTTGACTGAAAATTAATCTTCTTGGTGGAAAATAGGACTATTTGGTCAAAAATTTATGTATTTTGTTAAAAATGCTTATTTTTTAGTAGAAAATCAATCTTCTTGGTAAAACAATTATTTTTTAGAAGTGTTTTGTGAAAAGCTTTTCTTTTTGGTTTAAAGATTAAAAATTTTGGATAAACTTTTTTTTTATTCATTCAAAAATCTTTCTTGGTTGAAAATACAACTCTTTGAAAATAAGATAAAAAAATATCACACTTTTAGCAAAAAGTTTTAATCATTTTCTGATAGTTCCCGTTTTCGATTTTCAATGCCTGATTTGAAATTAATTCGGCCTGTTCAAAATTCACTTTATTTTTGTTAGATAGAACTAAATTGTTGAAAATTCTTTTTTTTTTATTGAAAATGAATTTTTTTATCCGAAAATTTATCTATTCCATTTCTGTTGGAAATTGAATCGTTTTTAGTTGAATATTCAAGTATTTGGTTGAAAATTCATGTATTCTGTAGAAAATTTGTCTTTTTTGGTAGAAAATTATTCTTCTTGGATGAAAATGGAACTGCTTGCTTAAATGTAGAATTAGTTTGTTAAAAGTCCATTTATTAATTGAAAACTAATTTTTCCAATGAAACATTCAACTAATTTGTTAAATTTTCGTTTTTTTTGGTTAAAATTAATCTTTTGAACTACAAATCTAACTTTTCCATTTTTTGTTGGAAATTGATAATTTTTACTTTAAAATTCAACTATTTGGTTGAAAATGAACCTTTATGTTGAAAATTCAACTGTTTTTCTCAAAAACTCGACCTTTTTGTTTGAAAATTCATCTATTGGTAAAATTCTGATCCTTCTTATTTAAAAATGCCACTGTTTCATTAACATACAAATGAATCTGGGTTGGTTGAAAACTTAACTACTTGTGGTTAAAAGTTAAACTACTTTGTTAAAAATTTATTTTTTTGTTGAAGATTCATCATTTTAGTTGATAGTGTAAATTTCTTAGTTTGAGAATTAAACTGTTTTGCTGAAAATTCTTTTTTTTTTGTATGAAACATAAATTTTCAAATTGTAAATTAACTATTCCATTTTTCGTTGAAAAATTATCTTTTGAATTTGACAATTCAACAATTGGTTGAAAATTGATCTTTCCTACCTCAAAACTCAACTATTTTGTTGAAAACTATTGAAACTATTATGTTGAAGAATCATTTTCTTTTTCATGAAAGTTCAACTAATTAGTTGTGAATGCACCTGTTTGGTCGAAAATGAACATTTGATTGAAAATTCATCTTTTCGGATTTAAAAATCAACTGTTTTCTAGAAAATTCGACTTTTCAGCTTAAAAACTCAACTTTTTCGTTAAAAATTAATCTTTTTTTGTTGAAAATTTAACTATTTTGCTGAAAATAAAAATTTAAAAGAATTCAACCCCTATTACACTCGGACTCCGATTTAGTAACAGTGTCGGGAATCGCCTGCAAAAAGCCTTGTTACTAACTCGGGGGAATCAATACGTAAACATTCAGGGCCACCTGAACCGTTTCCAATCGGAGTGCATAATATTGCGCAATATACTCGACTGAGTACTTGCGCACTGCGGGAATTCCGAGGCGATAGTCGCAACAGTCCCTTGTCCAGCGTGCTCAGAAACTGAGTGGGCCAGCAATTCTAGGAATTACTAAACCGGGGGTTACTAAATCGGGGTCCGAGCGTATTCGTATATTTTCGCAACCCTCAAAATGCTTACATTGTCCAATTTGCCTTCATCTGCACCAAACTCAACAAGCAAATTATACACAAGTCCATCATCTTTTGCTGCAGCTGCATAATGCAAAGGTGTCTTTCCATCATGGTCTTGTGCAAACACTGCATCTGGATATAATTCCAAAATTTCTCGTGCTATTTCTAGATTTCCCAGACCAGCTGCCTGCGATTAAAAACAAAGTCCAAATAGAATATTTTAGTAGTTTCAGCAACAAATTCAATGTTTAAATAATTGAAAAATATTGAAAGAATTAATGTAAAAAATAGAGAAACTGGAAAGGAACTGAAAGGATTTTATATCACCCATAACCACTTCAAATCCATTACAATCTTCTAAATCCTTGAAAATCTCTAAAAAATAAAATTAATTAAATTTGCTCCCTAAATTTCTCTAGAAATCTAGAAAACTAGAAAATCCTTGGAGATTTAATAAAAGTTCTGAAATTTTGTGAAATGCCCTGAATTATCTTTATATTCCTTGAGAAATCCTTTGAAATTCAGTAAAATCGTTTAAATCCTGTGAAATTTCTTGATATATACCTTAAAATCCCTTAAAATCTTTGGAATTGCTAAGAATACTTGAAATTTCAATTAATTAAAAATATTTTCCAATGCTCGTTAGGAATCCTTTGAAATCATTGAAAATCCTACAAAATTCATGAAAATGTGTTGAAATTGTTTAAATCCTTTTAAATTCCTTAAAATCCTTAAATCTTAAAATCCCTTGAAATCTTTGGAAATCCTACAAATAATTCTTTGAAATCTCTTGAAATCTTCCCTTTGGAAATCGTAAAAATCCATTAAGATCAGTAAAAATCATTTGAAATTCCTTGAATATAAATTGAATAAATCTTCTTCATTACAGTCTTCTAAAAAAAAATTTAAATCCCTAGAAATCTTTGAATTCTGTTAAAATTTTTGGAGATTAAATAAAATTTTTAAATCTTGTGAAATGCCCTGAATTATCAGAATTCTTTTTTAGATCTTTGGAATATAAAATTTAAAAAATCAAATCTCTGGAAATCTCTGAAATCCTTGAAGATTCAATATTTCGTTTAAATCCTGTGAAATTTCTTTAAATACCTTAAAAACCTTAAAATCATTGAAATCGCAAAGAATTCTTGGAATTTAATTTCTTTTCAATTACTTTCCAAAGTTCTTTAGAAATCCCTTGAAATCTTTGGAAATCATACAAAATTCTTTAAAATTGGTTGATATTTCTTAAATCCTTTTAAATCCCTTAAAATCTTTGCTTGGGAAATCATAAAATTTATTCAAAATAAGGGGAAGTAATTTAAAATTCCTGGAATGTTTAAATTATATTAAACTTTTTATTAAAGATCTCTTTGAAAACCTTTTTTTTAACGGAAAAATATGTAATTTTTTCAAAAATTGTAAGGATTTTCAAACTTTGAATTTTAAATGTTCAAAATTGAAGAGTTTTTCATTTCGAGAATTTACATAAAAAAATTATGCAAGTTTCAAGTATTATATTATTAAATTCTGTAATTTGTATCCTTTATATTCAAAATTTCTCCAGTTTGGAAGATTTAGAATTGAAAACTTGACTTTTGATTTTTAAAATCATCACAAATTTAAGAATTTTTATTCATACATCTTTGAAATCGAAAATTTTTAATTATAAATCTTCAAAACTGCAGAATTAATTGTAACGTTTCATAATCACAAAACTTTGAATTGTAAAACTTTTGAATTTGAGGAGTTTTCAATTGTGCTTTACAATCCAAAATTCTGTAATCCTGAATTTTTATTTATGCGTCTTTACAATTGAAGAGTTTTCAATTGCAAGTGTTTAAAATAAAAGAATTTGTAATTGTACATTTTCAAAGTTCAACTAATGAAAAAAATGTTCCAAATTACATACCTTTAGAATATAAATCATTCTAAATTTCTTCAATTTTGAAGATTTAGAATTGAAAACTTGACTTTTGAGTTTCAAAATCATCAAAATTTAGGAATATTGATTAATACATCTTTAAAATTCAAGAGTTCTTAATTTTTACAATTTACAATCAGAAATTATATAAGTCTACAGTTTTACAATTTAAACAGCGTAATTTTTATGATTTACCTTCGAAATTTCTTCAATTTGGAAGATTTAGAATTGAAAACTTGATTTTTAAGTTTCAGAATCATTGAAAAATTAAGACTTTCATATGCACATACATTTTTAAAATTAAAAGTTTTCAATTGTAACAATTCAAAATTATGGAAATTTGAATTTGAAATCTTTGCTATTGAAGAGTTTTTGATTCTTGCAATCTACAATTTGAAAAATTCTGTAATATAAATAGTTTACGTTCGAAATTTCTTCAATTTGAGAAACTGAGAATTGAAAACTTGTCTTTTGATCTTCAAAATCATCAAAATTAGAAAATTACATATCTAAAATTAAAAAGTTCTCAATTTTAAATCTTCAAAATTGAACAATTTACCAAAAAACTTCTAAAATTGCCACATTTTTAATTATATACATTGAAAATTAAGAATCTTCAATTGCAAATCTTCAAGATAGACCTATTTCCTAGAGATGTTCAAAATTTCATGATTTTACACTAATAAACATTTAAAACTAAGTAATTTGGCAAATTTTCAATTGTTGTATTCAAAATGTATCAGTGTTGAAAATGTAAAGCATTACGATACAAAATACCAAATTAACTTATTAATTTAAATCAATGCTTCTAATTCTAGCTGGGATAAAATCTTATATTCAAATAAAAGTTAGAGCCGAATAGAATAAAAATAAAAACACAATTAAAATTATATGAAAGCCGATATAGCTATTATAGTACTTATTATAACTCATGATTCGTTATTATATTTTATGGTACTTCTTAAAGCATATAGGTATCATGATATGATAATTAGACAATAAAAATAAGAAACGCGTGGCGCGCTATTTGTGCTAGTACAAATTAATAATAGAGAATGAAACCTACTTTGTGAAGAGCATTATGCCCATTGATATCTTTACTGCAGAGGATTATGGGAGAAACTGGATCAGCAATTTTCCTTTTGAAACCTTCCAGGTCGTTTTTTATTGTCCTTGCATGGATTTCCTTTATTGTTCCCTGAAATATGAATCCATATCAATTTGTAAGTGCACGAAAAAAATAATATAAGCTCTTCATTAATATCAACAGATTACTTCACTCCTTGACAAAACATAACTAAAATGAAGAATTATATTTTTATTTGAGACAGCTTCACATCATATGACATGGAGGTTCCGTTTTCTTAAATTTATGAAAATTTTGTTTCTAGAAAAAAATTGGTATAAAACTTCAAATAATTGCTTTAAAACTATCTTAGTAGTGTAGCAATTCAGATTATTCGCGCAAAGAAACAATCAAAAAATTGCACTTCTTCAGAATTCAAATTTTCCAAATTCGTTGACAAGGAGATTTTTTTGGTTCCATGATGCTTCCACATCGAATCGGTGTTCATAATTTAAACAAAAAATCCTGTGAGACTGTCAAGTTTTTTTCATGTGCTATGGTTTTATTTTTCAGATATGTATTGTAATTTGTAAGTATAAAAAAATGTATTAATACATATTATTTTATGGAATTAAAATATGTACCATTATAAAGGGTACGGCTTCCAAGAATCTCTTCACTCTAGGGTTGTTACTTGTTTCACATCGAAGTTTGGCACCATGCCCATCCCACAATACCTGTTGAAGTTTTCCAATATCTCTATTGTGAATCCATATCCTTATGTTGGATGGCTTGAATTCTAAATCTATAAACAACATTTTAAAAATTTTAATTTGAACAATAATTTTTATATTTAATTAATATTAAGTGAAATAATCTAAATTATTTTTCTTTACCACTTAACTTTCTAAAAAATTCCAAAAGACTTTACAAGTTTCAGAGAGACCTAAGGAATTTTATCTTCAAGCAACATGCATAGTGCACACTATAATGATTTTATCATCAAATATTAACTTGTTTCCCGGAAATATTATCCGGATATGCGTTTAGGAGGTTTGGTAACATGCAATGTTGGGGTGCCTCAGCCTTAGTCTCACGTGAGTAAAACGATGGCGTGCTCGAAAAAGCTCTTAATAAATTAGAAAAGAGTCAACGGAACACTTTGTTTACACATAAACTGCTTTACGTTTTCTAGATTCTAACAGGAAACTCAAGTGCACAAAAAAAAAAAAATCGCATTTTTTCAAGCAAATGTTGGTGCGAATATGGACGATACAAGATTTGGTAATAATTTGATGACTTTTCCGAATTTTGTAGAAAATTGTTTCAAATCTTTTGTAAAACCTTTCTTTTGGTCAGAAAGTCCGAAAGATTTAATCTTCTTCAAAAAGCAAATGAGGGCAATAATTTAGTGTTTATTCAACTAATGTTGATGATTATGAAACAACTATTGATAACCTTTTACAAAATAACATCCCACGGGAAAAAGTAAACACTAGTCTAGTTGCAACTATAGAATAAGAAAATAAAAAAATGCAATCACAAAGATTAAATCTTTTTCAAAGCAGACCAGGGCAGTATTTCAGTAGCTGCTAATGTAGATGATTATATAACAACTATTAATAACCTTTTACAAAATAACATCTTATATAAAAAAATGAACACTAGTCTAGTTCCAACTATAAAAAAAATAAGCACAAAGATTTAATCTTTGTCTAAGCAGATGAGGGCTATATTTTAGTAGCTGCTAATGTAGATGACTATAAAGCACTTATTGATAACCTTTAACAAAATAACATCTCATATAAAAAAAATAAACTCTAGTATAGTTCCAGCTATAAAAAAATAATCACAAAAATTTAATCGGTGTCAAAGCAGATAAGCACGAAATTTCAGTAGCTGCTAATGTGGGTGATTATAAAGCAGTTATTGATAACCTTTTACAAAATACTATTGTATAGAAAAAAGTAGACACCAGTCTAGTTGCACCTGTACAATAGAAAATAAATAAAATGCAATCACAAAGATTTAATCTTTTTCAAGGCATATAAGGGCAATCTTTTAGAAGCTGCTTATGTAGATGATTATAAAACAACTATTGATAAACTTTTGAAAAATAACATGTTATTTAGAAAAATAAACACTAATCTAGTTCCAACTATTAACTATTGTTAACCTTTTAAAAAATAACATCTTATATATTTAAAAAATGAACACTAGTCTAGTTCCAACTATAAAAAAATAATCGCAAAGATGTAATCTTTGTCAAAGCAGATAAGGGAAAGATTTATTAGCTGCTAATTTAGATGATTATAAAGCAGTTATTGATAAGCTTTTACAAAATAACATCCTATAAAAAAAAGTAAACACTATTCTAGTTGCAACTAAAAAATGAAAGAATAAAAAATGCAATCACAAAGATTCAATCTTTTTCAAAGCAGATAAGGGCAATATTTTAGTAGCTGCTAATGTAGATGATTATAAAACAACTATTGATGATGTTTTACAAAATAACACCTTATATAAAAAATAAACACTAGTCTAGTTCCAACTATATAAAGAAAATAATCAAAAAGATTTAATCATTGTCAAAGCAGATAAGAGCAATATTTTAGTAGCTGCTAATGTAGATGATTATAAAGCAGTTATTGATAACATTTTACAAAATAACATCCTATTGAAAAAAGTAAACACCAGTCTAGTTGCAACTATAAAATAAAGAATAAATAAAATGTAATAAAAAAGATTCAATCTTTTTCAGAGTAGATTAGGGCAATATTTTAGTAGATGTTATGTAGATGATTATAAAACGACTATTGATAACCTTTTACAAAATAACATCTTATGTAAAAACATAAACACTAGTCTAGTTCAAACAATAAAAAAATAATCACAAAGATGTAACCTTTGTCAAAGAAGATAAGGCAAAGATTGACTAGCTGCTAATGTAGATGATTAAAAAGCAGTTACTGATAAGCTTTTACAAAATAACATCCTATAGAAAAAAAGTAAACACCAGTCTAGTTGCAACTATAAAAGAAAAAATAAATAAAATGCAATCACAAAGATTCAATCTTTTTCAAAGCAGATAAGGGCAATATTTTAGTAGCTGCTAATGTAGATGATTATAAAACAACTATTGATGATCTTTCACAAAATAACACCATATATAAAAAAATAAACACTAGTCTAGTTCCAATTATAAAGAAAGTAATCACAAAGATTTAATCTTTGTCAAAGCAGATAAGCGCAATATTTTA
>CAKNXH010001658.1:94617-112799 GCA_932178445.1 Andricus quercusramuli | reverse complement strand
TAAAAGTGAAGATTATAAAGTTATTGATAACCTTTTACAAAATAACAACCTATTGAAAAAAGTAAACACTAATCTAGTTGCAACTATAAAACAAAAAAATTTGAAAAATGCAATCACAAAGATTTAATCTTTTCTAAAGCAGATAAGGGCAATATTTTAGTAGCTGCTAATCTAGATGATTAAAAAACAACTATTGATAATCTTTTACAAAATAACATCTTATGTAAAAAAAATAAGCACTAGTCTAGTTCCAACTATAAAGAAAATAATAAAAAAGATTTAATTATTGTCAAAGCAGATAAGCGCAATATTTTAGGAGCTGCTAATGTAGATGATTATAAAGCAGCTATTAATAACATTTTACAACATAAAATCTTATAAAAAGACACTAGTCTAGTTCCTACTATAAAAAAAATAATCACAATGATTTAATCTTTGTCAAAGCAGATAATGTTATTGTATAACCTTATTGATTATAAAGTTTAGATTATTTAGAATTATTTTGAAGTGCAGACTATAAAGTTATTGATAACCTTTTACAAATTAACACCCTATTGAAAAAAGTAAACACCAGTCTAGTTGCAACTATAAAATAAAGAATAAATAAAATGCAATCACAAAGATTCAATCTTTTTCAAAGCAGATAAGGGAAATATTTTAGTAGAAGTTATGTAGTTGATTATGAAACGAATATTTATAACCTTTTACGAAATAACATCTTATATAAAAAAATAAACACTAGTCTAGTTCCAATTATAAAGAAAGTTATCACAAAGATTTAATCTTTGTCAAAGCAGATAAGCGCAATATTTTAGGAGCTGCTAATGTAGATGATTATAAAGCAGTTATTGATAACATTTTACAAAATAAAATCTTATGAAAAAAAAAACACAAGTCTAGTTCCTACTGTAAAAAAATAATCGCAAAGATTTAATCTTTGTCAAAGCAGATAAGGTTATTGTATAACCTTATTGATTATAAAGTTTAGATTATTTAGAATTATTTAAAAGTGAAGATTATAAAGTTATTGATAACCTTTTACAAAATAACATCCTATAGAAAAAAGTAAACACTAATCTAGTTGCAACTATAAAACAAAAAAATTTGAAAAATGCAATCACAAAGATTTAATCTTTTCTAAAGCAGATAAGGGCAATATTTTAGTAGCTGCTAATCTAGATGATTAAAAAACAACTATTGATAATCTTTTACAAAACAACATCTTATATAAAAAAATAAACACTAGTCTAGTTCCAACTATAAAGAAAATAATCACAAAGACTTAATTATTGTCAAAGCAGATAAGCGCAATATTTTAGGAGCTGCTAATGTAGATGATTATAAAGCAGCTATTAATAACATTTTACAAAATAAAATCTTATAAAAAACACTAGTCTAGTTCCTACTATAAAAAAAATAATCACAATGATTTAATCTTTGTCAAAGCAGATAAGGTTATTGTATAACCTTATTGATTATAAAGTTTAGATTATTTAGAATTATTTAGAAGTGAAGATTATAAAGTTATTGATAACCTTTTACAAAATAACACCCTATTGGAAAAAGTAAACACCAGTCTAGTGGCAACTATAAAATACAGAATAAACAAAATGTAATAAAAAGATTCAATCTTTTTCAAAGCAGATAAGGGCAATAATTTAGCAGATGTTCTGTAGATGATTATGAAACGACTATTGATAACCTTTACATCTTTGTCAAAGCAGATAAGGGCAATATTTTAGCAGCCACTATTTTAGATGATTATAAAGCAACTATTAATAACTTTTTACAAAATAACATCCTATAGAAAAAAGTAAACACTATTCCAGTCGCAATTATAAAAAAAAAAATAATCACAAAAATTGAATCTTTTTCAAAGCACATAAAGCAATGTTTTAGCAGCTGCTAATGTATATGATTAGGAAGCAACTATTGATAACTTTTACAAAATAATATCTTATATAAAAAAATAAACTCTAGTTCCAACTATAAACCAAATCATTGCAAAAATTTAATTTTTGTCAAAGCAGATAAGGGTAATATTTAAGTAGCCACTAATTTAGATGACTATAGAGCTATTGATAACCTTTCACAAAATAACATCTCATAGAAAAAATTAAACACTAGTCTAGTTTCTACGCTAAAAATGTACAATGATCATAAGACCGAATAAAGAGGAAGCATACGTTTCTGTTTTAATTATTGGAAAGATAAATGAAAGGCTAACTTCCTGATTTTGTTCTTGAATTCTCCGAAGTTTTTCATTTTAGTAAAATATCAGTCTGGGGGAACCAAAAAACATTTGTATTTTTGTCAGAAAATACAAACATAATCGAATTTTTTGTTCAATTACTTTTTTTTTAACTATTCAGTTTTTTTTCGCGTAGTTCTAATTACTTAATTCTCGTTTTTATACATTCTTACGAATTTGTATTTTTCTGAAAAACAACCAAAAATAATCCAAAAAATCTTTGTTGTTTGCAAATCAAATTTTGAGAACAAAACAATATAAGAAGGAATGTATTCATGTATTTTGAAAGAAATGTAAATCGATCAAAATTTAATTATGTATATATATATGTGTATATATATATATATATATATGTATATATAATATAATATAATAAGACTTATAGCGCTAGGGCTATCATTACGGAATTTTCCGAAACTTTAGCCCTGAACGAGCTAAAAATGGTATTTACCTTATGGAAAATTCTGTAACGGTAGACAGTTCATAATTTTAATATTCAAGAATTGATAAATTTGATGTATAGAATAACAAGAATAAACACGAAATAATGTTATATGAATTTTGTTCCATTTATAAATTATACATGTTTATAAAAATCGTTTTGATTTAAAATCGTAATTTTTCGAGCTCGAAAAATGAGGGGGGAAGTTACCCCTGTTGCAGTTTGAAAAATTAACAATAATTGCTATTTTTGGCAATTAGTTAACTATTTTCTCGAATAGACCTTGAAAATGTAATTTGCGAATACTTTCGAAGTTATGTTCGCCATCAACACCTCAAAAACTTGGTTTTAATAGAACAAGAATATAATTAGTTATGAAAATGATTTTTACAGATTTTCAATTTTTTGGATTTTTTTTTAGGTTTTTTGGAGAAAATATGACGCTTGGACTAGAAAGAAGATTTTCCAAAAGGTTTCTAACCATTTATTCCAAAATTCGGAAAAGTCATCAAAGAGTTCTTTAGAATAGAAAACGTTAATGTGGATCGGGGTTCCAATGTGGATCACTATTTCTCTACGCTATTAATTTATTCTTTAATGGCAGATATGTAGGGTAATATCTAATGAACCATTTTCTGGAACCATGTATCAAAAAATTGCCACATTTGATAAATAAATCAAAAATATCTAATAATATATACATATATATATATATATATATATATATATATATATATCGATGGAAAAAAACAGGGATCCAAATTTGAAATCCCGATCCAAATTCGGTTCCTCTGCCATACATTTCGAGGAAAGCAAATTAATATTGTATAGCTAAATTAAAAAGAAAGGAAAAGTGATCTATCAATAATGTTAAAAATAGTTTCGAACAAATTATTAAGAATATAGTGATGCATTCATCTGATGTTCATTTAGTTTTGTGTTTTTGTATTGCATAATAAAGTCATATAACAGCTTGCAACTACTGGAAATAATTATAATTTAATTATTAACTCTTTCAAATTGGAAATAGTAACATTTTTAAGTCCCCATTTTCAAATTGCTCATATTATAATGATTTTGATTACAAATACTTCAATTCCAAATTGTGTTATTTTCAATCGACTTCATTTAAGAAATGTGCCATTTTCAATGTTTATAACGTTTAAAATTCAAAACCGTAAATTTTTAAAGGATTACAAATTTAAAATTTTCAAATCTGAAACTTTTTTTTAAATTGTTCAATCCTAAATGATTCAAACTTTTCATATCAAGTATGTTCAAAGTTAGTGCAGTCTGATAAAATTAGGCTTCACTCAATAACAATTAAACAAGCTTCATGCATGCCTACAAACTGCAAAATTCCAAATCTGGATTGATTGGCGGAACTGCTTAACTCACTTTTTTTGGGAAATTCAGTTAAGGGTGGTGAATTACTGTCGTAGTAATTAAATTTTACGTGCCTTTTTCGTCCTAAAATGTTAATAATCAATGTTTTCCTTTTTGACAACTGCAATATGTAAAAAAATGAAAACTACCCATTGTTCAATGTTCTGATGAGACTTTCTAGCTCAATTACTCAGGATTTTTGTGTGTATGTAATGAATTAAATATTTTTGGTCGATAAATAGCCAAAATTAATTTATCATCTGTTATAATTAAAAATAAATGATCAACAGAGTTATAAAACAGTTCTTCCATGTGAATATTTCTATAATTATAAAACATGTAGAATTTTCGCATATTGTTTAAAAATAATGGGTTAAGTACTAGCAGAAACATCAAACACATAATTAATATTAAACAGTAATCACAATAAGCACAATCAACATAGTTTTATTTTAAAAAATTTGTGTAACATGAATTGGCGGAAAAAGTTTCGCCATAAATTGAGAATATATTTCTTCATTATTTTTAAGATACGTTTCCTACAATTGAAGGAACAATTTCCTAAAAGTGATACGATCACAGAAAAAGCACCGACCTTTTTTTATGATGCCATTTCCTGATCTCGTTTGGCATTTAAATAAGAAACGTTCCTAGAAACTCCTCAATTTGCATGCAGTTGTGTGAATTTTTAAAGAATATTTTCAATGTTAAAAATGAAGGGAATTATTTTTCGTACAAAGCAATTTATTTATTTATCAGATAAAAATTGCAAAAATAGTACCCAATATAATTAATATAACACTGCTGTATATTTTTCTCGGCAGAGTTTCTGCGACTAAAAATACTGCTATTATCACGCACATACATCGACAGGGGGGTCGTTATACTCCGCGTTTTAATGCTACTCCATCCCACAATAATTAGCGGTTGCGTAAATACAAAAATAGACCATTATTTTCACGCCCGCGGGGTAAAAATAAAATTCTTTGTCTAGTTTATTGCCAATTTTAACTGTCCAAAATCGATACAAGGTGGAGAATAATCATAGAGCAATTTTCTTTCGTAGCCAAGGACCCAAGGTTGTAGATAGAAAGGGCAACAATTTTACTTGTATTCAAAAACAATTTATGTAGATATATTCTTATTCGCAAGATTTTATGAAAGGGTTCGAAGTTAGGTTCGTCGAATTCTGAAACTGAAAAATGTTTAACTTTTTCGAAATATTGGCCTGAATGATGTTGCATTTTTTGCATACTCGATTCTCCACATTAAAATTTTGAGGTCCTCAAACTCCTGGATTTTCCAATTTAATTTTTTTTTGCAACAATCCTATCTAAAAATAGCGGTGTAACGATATGTCTCGAAAATCTCGCAATCATTGTTGTCAAAAACTTGAGTGGCTTTTTATTACTTGAAGCTGCTTAATACCTTGAATTTGAAAATTTAATCTATAAATAATTTGTTTTAATGAGTAAATCTGACGTGAATTGAAAAACATTGGTGCTTCTTAGATACTCTTACGCGGATGAATTAAAACTTTAAATTATATAAAAAATTATTTAAAATATTGTGATTCTTTATGCTAGTTTTTTTCGCTGGAAATTAGTATTTTCTAAAAAGAATTTTAATATAAAATCATAAAGTTTCGAAGAAGAGTTAATATTTCTAGAAACGTTAGGTAGTGTCAGTGTTTTTTTACCGGAAATTAGCATTCTGTAACAAAAACATAAAGATTCCCAATTCAGAAAAATTTTAGGTTATGTTAACGTTTTACACCGAAAACGAGTATTTTTATTTAAAAATTATTAGATTTCAAAGATAAAAATTTGTTGTGCAATTTTAAGTTATAAGATAGTGGTTTTCAACGGAAACGTCGATATAGATTTTAAGCAAGGTTTATAATTTTGGATGAATTTAAGGTTATGTTAACGTTTTTCGCCCGGAAATCGATTATTTTGAACAAAAGTAATTAAATTTTAAAGATTTACAATATTGAACAATTTTTTGTAATCTTCTATCAGCGTTTTTTGTCATTTTTAATTTAAAAAATCATACATTTTTTCGAGTTATTACTATGCATCTGTTGTATTATCATTGAGAAAGAATAAATTCACAGTTTCTGTGCATTCGATATCAAATAAAATTAACGATTTTTGATTAATCTTGCGTTTTTCAACGGCAATGGTTATCGATCTCAAAGAAGATTTACAATTATTTTCCACCAGAAATAGGTTATTTTAAACAAAAAACATTTAAAATTTTACAGAATTTTTTAGTGTTTTTCTTCTGAAATTTCTATTATTGATAAAAATTCATTTGAATTTACAAAATATTTACAATATTTGAACAATAATAGGGTATACTAGTTTTTTCACAAAAATCAGCATTTTAAAACTAAAATCATAATCATGATTCCCAATTTCAACGACTTTAGATTATTTTAGTGTTTTTCGTCGAAAATTGGCATTTTTATTGAAAAATTATTAGATTTGAAAGATTACATTTTTTCAACAATTTACGGTTTTTGCTTTTGGTAGCGTTTTTTATCAGTAATTGACATTTTTAAACAAAAATCATTCGATTTTAAAGGTTCTTAATTTTTCAACAATTTGCATCAGCGCTTTAAACAGAAAATTGGTATTTATACAGTTTTAAAGAACTTTTTTTATGTTAGTGTTTATGGTAAAAAATTGCTTTTGTCGATAAAAAATAATTAGATTTCGAAGAATGTGCACAACGTTGATAATTGGTCGAACAAACTCGCTATTGGTCAGAATTCATGCATATATACTCAAGAAAATTAAATAATTAATTAAATGTAAAACTCAATTATTATAAACAATTTATGTAAACAAATACTTCAGTATAGTGTGCAAATGTTGAAAACACTGATTTCTCACCACAAATGCCTTATGTTTTGTATTAGAATTGTAATTGTCGATAGGGAACATATTTAATTGTTTATAACAATTATGTCAAACGAATGCCCCAAAGGAACGTTTATTCGATGAAATTGTCATGTTTTTAATTATTTCTGACGGATGCAACTTAATACTGATATTTAAGCAAGATTTTCGGCTAATAATTAAATTAACAATTGTTATAAGAAACGTAATAAATAGGCAACTGCATATGTATTTTTCTTGAATAAGTGCTTTTTTTACTCTGTTTTGAAAGTAAGTCATCATTGATAACATTGATGAAGAAAGTTTAGCGAAAATGTAACAATTATTATTATCAATAATATATATTAAAAGAATGGTACAAAAGATCATTTCTACGTGAAAAAAAAAAATTTTCTCACCAAAGCTTCTTGAAAGTTACTTAACATTAATATTTGATGTACAAGTTACATGAAGGTTATTATTTTTATGAAAAAATTGAAGTACTCCTGCCGAAAAGAAAAACGTATGACTACGTAAAATTATTTATACAAATAGTTAGATACGACAGTTATTATGAATAATTAAATGTGATATCAGAATGTAGTTTAATTATGAACGTTTTATTCGCTTACGGTGAAAATTTGTGTTATAAAACTTTGATACCCATCCTGAATTAAAATATTTCCTATGATGATTAGTCTAAAAATTGGAAAAAATTATTATAATATAATAATTATATTTAATATATTATATTATAATATATGAAATAATAATGAGTAGTAATTTATGTTAAATTATAACTTTTTCCCACTAAGAAATGTTCATTCCATTCATGTCGAGTACTCTTAATTGTTTGTACCAATAATTATTCTTAACAGAATAAAAATCTTTGAAAGTTTGCTTTAATTTATGACTAGTTATTTCAATTTAGTTGCGATTTAAATTTTACTTCAACTAAGGCTTAAATTAAAATTCATTATTAAATTATAATTCCAAATAATACAATTTCAACTGTTTTTTCCCTATTGACCTATTCCACTGTTTCAGAAAACTCTATTGCGTAATAATTTTGTTGTGTAAAAAGGCGCAAATGTGACATAATACCGATTATTCCCTATAGGTTTTTGATTATTCCCTCGTGTAAGTCAAAATTGTTAGAACTCTGTCAATGAATTAGTCACATAAATAATGAACACATTGGAAAACAAATTTTGAAACTGATATCCATTCTTTTTAGATATATATAAAAAATATGTCTCTAAAACTTTATATTTCGGTACCTTTTCATGTACAACTGTTTTTATTAAAATTCTTATATAGTTCAATATTCTCAACTTTTTAGCAATGACCCATATAGTATAATACTTGTTCTTCAAATCTTACATAGATTCCTTGACAATTTACGTCTTACTTCGTACCTGATGTTATCGAGCAGCACAGTTTACCACACATAATGAATTTAAATGATATCGATTACGCGGGTTCATTGCAAGCATGTTTCTGGGGCATAAAACCGAGAAGTTGCGGTCATGAGTATGAAGTCAATCCATTAACGAAGGCTAACTTTTTGCCATTGAGAAATGGACTTGTACATTTAAAATGAATGACCTCAACTATCTGTAACTTCCTAACGATTCCAAAGAAAGTTTTAACAATGCATTGCTCAATATTATACATTTACACCAATAAAATTATTATGAGAAGTTTTAAAGAAACCAAACTGTTGCACAAAATTAAAAAGGATGTTATCACATGTCATAGTGTTATTAATTATTATAAAGTGTGTTGTTACACAATACATATAACATTAAAGTATTATTCACAAATTCAAACAGATTAGGTGAAAATAAATTAGTTTTTGGTAAGACAACTTACTTTCTTTGTGGCTAATAACTTTCCGGCTAACCATTCTTTCTGCCTCTGGTAACTCAATCTCAGAGTGATGTTCCAAGTAATAAGCAGCTGGATTGCCCTTTTTGTCACAGATACTTGCGTCGCAATCTGCTCCTATCAAAATATCCCAAATCAATTCCGGTTCCCTGCAAGCTGCACAATAATGTAAGGCTGTCCTTCCTTCCTGTTAAGAAAAGAAAGATTTAATTTCAGAATGCTCTTGTGTCTTCTTTGTGTTTCAGAAATTCTTTTTCAAATTTTACTCATTGCAACATATTTATCATCTCTAAAAAAGACACTTGAATCTATTCATATATTTTTCTATCATGACCTAAAAATCTATATAATAAAATCTAAAGTATATCGCACAAGTGCATTTCATCTTATAGATTCTCATATAAAAGGTACCATTTGTTACTCATGGTAAATTATTAATGTTCTCGATTTAAACAATTACACATACTTTAAAACGATACTATAATTCTTATTTGAATAAATTCCGTGCTCTACTTTCGTAAATATTTGCATATATATTAAAATCTTTGAAATATTTTAAATCTAGCTTCAAGAACAAGTGTCAAAATCCTTGCTACCACTGAAAAGGATAGGGAGCAGCAAACTATTACCAACTAATAAAATTAGCAGTTGTAAACATATTTTTCGGTAACAAGGAAAGATATGTTTAAGAAAAATGTTAGAAGGGTCAGACTCGAGAAATTTTTTATAAATGGGCATTAAATTATCGATATGATATGCTTGGACTTGAACGCACCCCTAAGTGTTTGCGACAAGGTGTTCGAGCTTCAAGTTGAATACTGATAAATATCGACGGATATCCGGCCTTTAGGGTAAGAACTTCCCCCTTTTCCCTACTACGTTACACGATTCTTGGCACGAAGCTTTTACTGCTAAAAGCTGAAGGGGAGAACAGGTGGTTTACACTTCGCAATTGCCGACGTCACGCGAATTTAAAATAGGGGATGAATACGATAAGGATCCCATTCCATTATTCACAAGATTTTGCAGAACGATGCAACTGTTTGCACCAAATGAGACGTACGAGGAACACGTCAGATCAATTATTGTGAACTATACTTATATATGCACATTGTACACATTGAGATTATTTCCGGAAAGAAAGTAAATATACAAATTCTAAAGCAATCAAGACGTTGCAAACTAAAATTTAAGAAAATTTGTATTTCGCGTGCAACATTCTTTGAGAAAATAAACAAAACAATTTCTAATTATAAATCTGTTCATTAAATTCTCGCACCTCGAACATATCTAGTGTCATCATTGAAAATCAGATAGGAAGTTTCAAATCGCGGGATGGTAATTAATTACTATTTAGGAACGCAAAAATTATATGTAAGCATTAGCAAATTCGTTTTGAACTTGTTTCCTTTCCTCTTTAGCAAAAAAAAGTTTTATAATTTTCAACTAAATGTATTCACCCTGTCCTTCTGGTGAATGGTGGCAGGGAATTGTTGGGTGAGCCACTCGACAATATCCTGATGATCATAGTAGACTGCTTTTTGTAGTAGAGGTGTCCCTGTTGAATCTTTTGCCAAAGGCAATTTTTTCTTCGGCTCTTCCGATAACAACTTCTGACATTCTGATAACGAACCTCGAACAACTGCATCGTGTATTTGAGAGATCTTCGTCTGATGAATTAAAAATTAAATAAATATTATGAATTAATGATTGATGCATGTATTTCCTTAAGAACATTATCATTATAAAATAATGATTTGCAAACACAGGCAATAAATTTATTATTAATGTAACTCATTTTGAAAAGGCATCAACTTAAATTAGTGTAAGGAATCGCCATTTAAAGAATAATTCGATACTATTGAGTGAAAAGGAAATAAATAATTGAAATATTTACTAAATAATTTGGTAATCCTTTGAGAAAAACTCTAGTTCTGAGGTCAGGCGAGCGTTCGCCCAACAAACGTGATCCTCTTCCTTCCAAAACAACATGTTCGAGTTTTTCGATTTCTCCACGATAAAGCCACTGTTTTAATGTATTCGGGTTCATCTGCTAATCTTAAATTAGAAACAAACCATCTGTTTCGTTACAATTTTTCTGGAAACTTGCAATTATATAACAATATTTTTTATAAGAGAACTTCAAACCCCGATATCTTAACAAATTAAACACAAATTTTCTTCCAATTAAATAGAACGCATCAATAGCGTGGTCCAAAATATTTTTTTTATTTTGCAAGTCCCACCAAATAAGACAAAATAGGTGGGTGAAAACTTTAAAAAATAACAAATACATTTTTTGGACCACCCTACTGATTATTCACTTAAACATGAAATTTTTGACAGTAAAATTGATGAGAACATTAAAATTTATTCTTCACTGTATTATTTCTATAAAAGCACTTCAAGTTCCTTGACATTAAAGTGTGCAAACTTTCCTTCGGAACTATAATTTCGTAATTGGGCAAATCGCCGGTTGTACTTTGTGAATAGTGTCAATCGATATATACATTCTTCTAGACGGGTGTAAAAATAAAGAAAAATCGTACTTCAGTAATTGATGATCAAAACAATAAAATTAAAAATGTTTAAAAATATAACGAAAAATGAAAGTACTATTAGTGGATCCTTAAATTACAATTTTAACATATATTCACTCTTTCTTTTTAAGTGTGTATTCACTTTTGAAAAAAAAATATAATTTTGAGATTGGTGATTTATTCATTTGTACTAAAAAATTTAAATTATTGTTGCAAAAAGATGGGACTGAAAAATAGAGGGTATGGCTTTTACAAGCTTTCAGTCAAAACTTCTCATTTTAACTTATTTCTTGTAATTTTGAACGTGCAGATAGAAAAATTGGAAAGAAAATAATCACAGAAAAATTGATGGTTTTTACTCAAAACTTGACGAAGTAATCATGTTTGCATATGTTTTCATTATAAATATAATTTCATGTATTGAGATGGTAATCTTCTCAACAACTAATACATTTTTTTTGGCAAACATAACTAACATTTTTTGAGAAGGATTGTTATTTTTATCATATATTTTTGCTATTGGAATGTTTTTCAACAATAACTGAATTTTTACATAGAAATGCAACTAATTCCTGGAATAAAATGCTAGGATTAGAAATTTTGACCACAAGCCAGTTTTCGAACATTTGGTGCTGGTTTGTTTGAAAAAAAAATTACGCAAAATTAAATTCAAACTTACAAAATTTATATTATATATAAAGTGATAATAAAAATATATTCAAGAGGTACCTCTTTGTGTTGAGTTACGACATTTGGCAAACGGATGAGTTAAAAAAACACGAAATTATATAAAATACGAAAAAATATTGACTATTGTCGTAGGGCAAATATAGAATGTTCACGTACGGATGTTTCACGTCAAATGAAAGCGACGTACGGCGTCGCAACGCCACCTACTCTATATCATATCTTTCTTTGAAAAGCATTTCGAAAGAAAGAATACCTATCACTATCATTACGTAGGAAAATTCCTATGCAAATAAATCAATACTGATTAAATAAAAAATATTGGTACAACCAAGAAAATCTATAAGTGAACATACTACTTTATTTAGTAAATAGTACTATTTTAGAGAAGAAGTGAAAGCTCTAATATAAAAATTATAATGTCATTTATATGTCAATATTAGTCGTATTAACATTTTTAAAAACCTGAAGGTTGTAGAGCCGCTAAAATCGGTGTCGGCTATTAGAAGGGCTATAGAGTGCCGGTTGAGGAATCAATATATTGGTGAATCATTATGGGAAATTAGGTACTTGAATTTAAATTTTCCTGCTAACAATGAGTCAATAAAGCATGGATTTCACGTGAAAATTTAAATTTTTGAATTATTTAATTATTTATAATAAAACCCCTCTAGTGATGATACAATTAACGTTTTTCTGAAATATGTGTATATGTGACTGACTAAAATACTAAAATTCTTTTTCAACGTTCGATTATCGACATTTATTCGATGCCCAGCTCCTTCCTGTTTGCTAGTCATGTAACCTGTTAGCTCGCTTTACTTATTCAAGGAAAGTTCTTTGCTCAAAAACATTCGAATCGATATTGCCTGGTATACCTACGCAGAGCATTGACTTCATGTTGACAATGTCTTTTTTTTTTTTTTTTTGAATAATCAGTTTTTGATGTCTCGTACCCTGGTGCAAAAAATTTTTACCAAAAAGTACAGAGAACTAAAATTATTTTCACAGGAATCTACAAATAAATACGATGAATTACAATTAAAATTACAGGAAAGTACAACTTTTTTCTATTATTAAGACGAATTTTGTACTTTTTGGTATTTTTTTACACTGTTGTATTTTATTGTAGTTTTAATTTTCTATAAGAATCTACAGGAATTTAGAGCCCTTGCAGCCAAAAAATTGTTCTTTTTCGACCTAGGATAAAAAATATTTAGAATATTGCAATGAGATAATTTTCAATCAGGATGTGTACCTGAACGCTATTACGAAAAAGCTTCTATGTTTAAATTTTGAAAAAATGGTAGAATATTAAAAGACAATAATAAATAATCGTTAATAAACAACAAAAAACCTTACGATTCAAGTTTTTTTTCTTCAAATATATAGAAATTCATTCGACACCATATATGTCATTTAAAATTATGTCATTGCCATATTTTTTATATATTTTTTATCCTAGATCGAAAAAGAACCACTTTTTGCTTGCAAATCAAAATTGAACAATTGAGAAAGAATTTATCACGGTCATTGAAATTAAAAGATTCGAACTCTTGGAAACGAATTTTTTTTCATTTGTAGTTATAAAAACTGAACCGCAAATTAAAACACTCAAAGTGGAATGCTATAGAAATTTGAACTTTTCTATTCAAAGTTTAAAAAAATGTTATTTCAAAAGCTCAGTAATATTTGCGTATAAAATGAAAGTTTCAAAAACTGTCCAATTGAAATTTTTTAATTAAAAGCCGTTAAACTGCAACATTTCAATTTTCAACTTTTATACATTGTACTGTTAAAATATAAAAAAAAAATCTACGCTATCATTTTCAATGCAACGTATTGAAGAATGAATGAAAAAATGTAGAAATTTTCCAAAATATGTCATTTTAAGTAATTTCAAGCTAGAAGCATTAATTGATACATTAAAATTTGTTTTGGAATCTTTTTAAATATTTGCTTAATAATACGTTTAAACAAAATAATTGTAAAATTTTCCAGGAATGTAATAATAATTTTATGATCTAGGATATCGAATTTTACCAAAAAATTGTTGGGAAATCTTGCAAAAGTAAAAAATTACCTTAAAATCATCTAGATTCTTTTTTTAAAATGTCGGAAATCTTATTGAATATTTTTTTCAAATTAATTTATCAAACGAGGACATTATTTTTAGTTTTTTTAGAAATTTTGATACCAATTTTGTATTTATTCGAAACCTTTCAAAATGCTCAAAAAGCCTATCAATTTTGTGTTCGACATCTTCAAAAATATATTTTAAATTTTGTTTCAATTTTTTCGAAAATCGGGCTTTTTCAATAAAAAACCCCATGTTAATTTCAAAAACCCAGGTGCACGGGTTAATGTTGGCGGATTTGAAAATAAAAAAATAAAGAATTTCTTTTTCCGGAAAACGAACAAAATGGGAGGGAGGGGGGGGGGAAATCGAATTTTTACAGGTATAAATTTGGACCACTCTAATGCTGCCGATAGATTAGAACTTACCCTGGTGGAAAACATTTCTACAAGTCCCGAGTCAAAATTTTGGCCCTACTTTAGCCCTGCTTGATTTTATTTAAGGCCTCCTTTAGTCCTGCTTAGCCCTCCACGTCCTCGTTTGAATCCCAATGGACCTCGAGGCCCTCTTTTGATTCGCTTACGTCCTGATGACCTATATGCTTTTCTTGTATTTATATAATTTAATTATTCTATTTAATTACATATTCATTATAATTATTTTATTCACTTAATGTGTTAATATGCATAATAAAAACATGTTATATGAGGCTGAGCTAAAGAATTGATTTCTCTGAAATTCAAAAAAAATCAATACAAATTTCAAATTTATTAATATCTTCTGTGCTGTTCTTTACGAGGAAACACTTATGGCACATTGTTTATTAGCCCATTTTTGAGTATACGAACCATAACATGAAAATAGAAATTTGTAGTATTTTTCGGAAAATCTACCAAGAAAATTATTTTTAGCTGCACATTTGAGTAATTTCACAATTTTGTTAGAAAAAATTATATATATATATATATATATATATATATATATATATATTCTACCAGAAAATGGTTTTGAGATTGTTAATGTTTGACGATGTAGGTTCTGAAAAGTTTTTTTATTGGAATAATAAAAAAGTCCTTCTTTAAAATTATCTAAAAATGCCAACCTAATTTATTTTTTATCTCATAAATTGTTCCTGAAAAATTTTGCTTCAATTTTCTTGCCCACATAGGAAAATTTTATTCGATTCAAAACTGAAAAACATCAGAAAATACATGTAAAACGTCCTCATTTAAAAATAAAATTCCTGAATAGCCAAACTAATAACTTTTTTTTTGTTTGGTTCTAATTATGAGATAAATTTCCGAATTTCTCAAATGATGTTTACAGTTTCTAGGTCTAATAGTGTAATGAGTACAATCATTTTTCATCTTTATTAATTTCTAAAAAGCATGCCATAAGTATTCAACGAAATTCTAAAATACACGAATGGAAAGTCAATTTTATAAAGATTTAAATTACCATTTCAGGTGAAAAAGTTTTATATAGTGGACAAGGCAATGATATTTTTTATTTATTTTTTGAATTTTTCTGTGGAAAACAAATGAAAAATATCACTTTTTTCTCCACTATATATGAATTATATATAACTTTTTCACCTGGAATAGTACTTCGAAATTAATTTTCAATCATTTTTAACATATTTTAGTTCAAAAAATCTAGGACTCAACATACTTTTCACGAGAACTATAGTAAAATATATGGCCTCGACAATTATTATTGTTTGTGACTACAAATAATATTTCATATTCACGTATTTATATGTTATATATTTTTTTTAAAACTGAGATGTATTCATCTAATTTTCACATAATTTTATATATTATGCAACATTAGCTAAAAATTGGATACCTATTAGGGTGGCTTAAAAAAAATTTGTTTTTATTTTTTGGCGACCGTGTCGCGACAGCTTGTTTCTCTCGGTGAAAAAATACTCTCCTAATTTTGTGAGATTTAAAAAATATATATTTTTTTTAATAATTTGAAAAATCAAACGCTCTCATATTGAATTTCAAATGCTATTCGAATATTGTTTCAATCTGAAATATTCCATTTTTGACCCATTTAATTTGAAATTTTTAATTAATACATTTTTTTTAATTTCCAGCAATATTTAACTTTTCATTTAATTTAGCAATTATAAATCAAATATTGAAAACTAAACAATTTTGAACTGAACTGTTTAAAATAGAAAGGCTTAAATCGTTAATATTTCAGAGTGTTAAATTTAAAATTTGAACGTTACAATTTTAATTGTTCTATTTAACAAATTGTCAATCAATGTAAGTGAAATTAATGGTCTTTAATGCGTAAATAACAACTGAACCGTTATCAATCAAAAAAAATTTGAGTCAGTTTAAGAGATATTTACAAGCGTTAAGATAATCCAAACTTAATTTAAAACTGGAAAATATGTTGAAAAATAAAAAACTAAATTTAGATTTCTGTTGGTGTCGAAATAAAATTATGAAGTTTTTCAAGAATCTTTAAAGCTTTTAAAATAATAAAAAAATTTCTTAATTTTGCTTGGGAAAATTTTAAATGATTTTTTATTCGGAAAAATTAATTTTAAAGGAATATTTTAAAATATTTGAAACAAACTTTTTTGATTAATAAATGACAATTGAACAATTATTAACTTGGAAAATAATCGAACAAGTTGGAAATATATTTAGAAGTTTTGAAAAAATTCCAAAATAATTTAAAACGTGAAATGATTTTAAACCATTCTGGTAACTTTGCATATTTAGATTTTGAGGATCGCTGTTTTCAAATATGTTAGAAGATTTAAAAAATTCAATATGTCGGATCCAATATGGTGTATCAAATTTGTGAAATTAACTCCAATTGTAACTGCAGATTACCTTTTGTAATATAATTAGTATATAGAGTTTATTGTGGTTGCTGATTTCAACTGTGCTATCAGACTTCTGAAATTCAAGATGGCTGATTCAATATGGCGGAAATGTTTTCAAAAAATTAATGGATTTTCACAAAGCATGGCCTCTCTGGGTTTTTGGGGTTTCTGATAATAAATCTGAAGTTAAATTTCAACAATTCAAAATGGCGGATCTAATATCGCAGACTAATTTTGGAAAAGTCGTTAGATACCCATAAAACTTGTTACTCGGGTGTTTTTGGAAAAGTTGATTTCAAATCTGAAGTCGGTTTCCACAAATTGATAATGGAGGATCCAATACAGCGAATGAAACTGGTGAATCATCAAAGATGCAGCTATTATACTGAACTACATTCTTCATAGCCAAATTGAAATCGAAAAGTCGTCCACCATATTGGTTCCACCATTTTGAATTTTTCAAATCAGACTCCGGATTCGTCGTCAGTGACACCAAAAACCCCTAAGTGACAACTTTTAGAAATATCCAACAATTTTTTCAACATTTGTCCACCACGTTGAATCCGCCATTTTGAGTTTTAAAAATCCGACTTCAGATTCGTTATAAGAGACCGCAAAAACCCCCAGATGCTAAGTTTCATGTAAATCCATTAATTTTTTTGAAAAATCGTCCGCCAGATTGAATCTGCCATTTTGAATTTTTGAAATCTGACTTCAGATTTGTAATCAGAAGCCCCAAAAAACCCCAGATGCCAAGTTTCATGAAAATCCATCATTCTTTGAAAACTTGTCCGTCATATTGGATCAGACATTCTGAATTTTCTGAAACTGACTTCAGATTCTTTATCAGAGACCCCAAAACCCCCAGATGTCAAGTTTCATGAGAATCTGGTAACTTTTTGAAAAATCAGCCGCCAAATTGGATCCGACATTTTAAATTTTCTGAAACTGACTTCATATTCGTTATCAGAGACCCCAAAAACCCCCAGATGTCAAGTTTCATGTAAATCCATTAATTTTTTTGAAAAATCGTCCGCCAAATTGGATCTGACATTTTGAATTTCCTGAAACTGACTTATCAGAGACCCCGAAAACCCCCAGATGTCAAGTTTCATGAGAATCCGATATTTTGTTGAAAAATCGGCCGCCATATTGGATCCGACATTTTGA
>CAKNXH010001658.1:71565-94607 GCA_932178445.1 Andricus quercusramuli | reverse complement strand
CATGAAAATCCATTGATTTTTTTTTAATTTGTCCAACACGTTGAATCCGCCATTCTGAATTTTGAAAATCCGACTTCGGATTCGTTATGAGAGACCGTAGAAACTCCCAGATGCTAAGTTTCATGTAAATCCACTTTTTTTTTTTTAAATCGTCCGCCTAACTGGATCTGCCATTTTGAATTTTTGAAATCTGACTTCAGATTTGTAATCAGAAACCCCAAAAAACCCCAGATTTTTTGAAAACTTGTCAGTCATATTGGATCCGACATTCTGAATTTTCTGAAACTGACTTCAGATTCGTTATCAGAGACCTCAAAAACCCCCAAATGTCAAGTTTCATGAGAATCCGAAAATTTTTTGAAAAATCGGCCGCCATATTGGATCCGACATTTTGAACTTTCTGAAACTGACTTCAGATTCGTTATCAGAGACCCCAAAAACTCCCAGATGTCAAGCTTCATGAAAATCCGATAATTTTTTGAAAAATCGGCCGCCATATTGGATCCGAAATTTGGAATTTCCTGAAACTGACTTCAGATTCGTTATCAGAGGCCCCAGAACCCCCTAAGGTCCGTAAAATTAGTTTGATAGAAAAATGTATGCCACAAAGGGTTAATACACAATGTAGATTTTTGAAGAATTCGAACACAAAATTTATAAGCTTTTCAAGCAAGTTAAAAGGTTTCGAATGAATAAAAAATGTGTTGCAAAATTCCGAGAAAAACTAACAATAATTTTTTTCTTTGAAAAATTAATTTCAAAAAAGTATTTAATAAGATTTCCAAAACAGTCCAAAAAGAATCTTGATGATTCAAAGTAGTTATTTACTTTTGCAGGATTTTAAAAAAATTGTAGGAAAAATTCGAGTTCCAAGATAATAATAATATTATTAGATTCCTGGAGAATTTTCAAATTATTTTTTTCACCAAATTTTTGGGAGAATATTTAAAAAGATTTCAAAACAAATTTCAATGTATAAATTTATTTTTCTAGCGTAAAATTGCTTAAAATTATATAATTTGGAAAATTTATAAACTATAAGTATGAAAGTTAAAATTTTGCAGTTTGAAAGCTTACAATGAACAAATTTTCAGTTACAAAGTATTAAATGCTTCCATTTTATACGCATAAATTACTGAGCTTTTGAACCTTTTACAATGGCCGTGATCAATTCTTTCTCAATTGTTCAATTTCTAACTTCAGTCAAAAAGGTCTTCTTTTTGAACTAGGATGACAAATATTGAGAGCATTGCAATAAAATAATTTTAAATGACATATATGGTGTCGAATGGATTGCTATATATTTGAAAAAAAAACATCAAATGTAAGGTTTTTTGTTGTTTAATAATGATTATTTATCATTGTCTTTTAATATTCTACCATTCCTCTAAAGTTTAAACATAGAAGCTTTTTTTGTAATAGCGATCATGGATAAATGATCGCATCTTAATTCAAAATTATCTCATTGCAATATTCTAGATATTTGTCATCCTAGGCCAAAAAAAAAATTTTGTCGAAAAAACTTGTTGGCTCAAAATATGTAAATTCCTGTAGATTCTTGTATTTTAAATTTTTTGGAAATTCTTGTGAGTGATTAAAACTGCGATGGAATACAACAATGTACATACAAATACAAAAAAGTAGAAAATTCGTCTCAATAATAGAAATAAAGTTGTATCTTCTTGTAATTTATTGTCTGTATTTATAGATTCCTGTAAAAATAGTTTTACTTTTCTGTACTTTTGTGTAAAAATTTTTACACCAGGGACCCTATTAGAATTTTTTAGTAAAACATTTGTTTTTTTTCTCTCCTGATTGGTTATCAAGAAATATAATTTAGTATGAATACCATTATCAAATTTCGTAAAGTAACCTATAGTAACGTACGTTACTTTTCATTTTAGTTACCTTTTTAAATATAAATTTTATCAGATGGTTGAAAATTTAACAATTTTCTTAAAAAGAGATCATGTTTTTTTTGCAAATTCAACTGTTTTGTTAAAAATTTGTCTCTTTAATTTAAAAGTTCATCTTTTTCTAGTAGGAATATTCACTAGAAAATTCACTTTTAGTTTGAAATTTGTATTTTTCTGTATAAAAGTTTATTGAAATCCTTTTGGATAAAAATGAAACTCTTGTTTTTTTAATTTGTCTTTTTGATTTAAAAATTTATCTGTTCTAATAGAATTTTCATTTTTCTTGGACAATGCAACTGTTTGGTTGAAAATTTAACAATCTTGTTAAAAAGTCATACTTTTTGGTTAAAAATTCGACTATTTAGCAGAAAATTAACTTATAGTTTACATTTCTCATTTTGGTGTTGAAGGTGAACTGGAATCTTCTTTGGATGAAAGTTTAACTATTTTTTTGAAGTTTTTTTTTCTTTTGGTTTAAAAGAAATATTCCATCTTTCTTAAATAAAAGTGTTGAAAATTCTGCTGTTTTGTTGAAAATTCAACTATTTTGTAGAAAATTTACTTTTCGGATAAATTTAATATTTTGGTGTTGAAAAGAGAACTGAAATCTTTTCTGGATGAAAATTCCACTATGTTTTTTAATTATTTTTTTTTAAATTAGAAATTCATCTGTTTTAAGAAAAATTTCATCTTTCTTTGATAAAAATGCAACTGTTTGGTTGAAAATAAAATTATTTTGTTAAAAAGTTCCAATTTTGGTTGAAAATTTTGTTTTTTTGTTGTTGAAAATTTAACTATTTCGTAGAAAATTTACTTTTTGTTTGAAAATCATATTTTGGTGTTGAAAAATGAACTGAAAGCTTTTTAGGATTTATTTATTTTTTAGGATTTCTTTATCAAAAATTCAACTGTTTAAGTACAAATTTCATCTTTCTTGGATAAAAATGCAACTATTGGCTAGAGAATTCAACAGTTTGGTTAAAAAGTCATCCTTTTTGGGTGAAAACTCATCTTTTTTGATTGAAAATTCAATTTTTTTCGTAGAAACTTATTTCTTGGTTAAAAATTCATATTTTGATCGTGAAAAATCAACTCAAATCTTTTTTAACAGAACATTTCACTATTTTTTTCTAATTCATCTTTTTCAGAAATTTATTTTTTTTTTGTGAAAAGGCAGCTTTTTGGTTAAAAATTATTCTTCTTTGTTTGAGTATTCAACTGTTTTGTTTGAAAGATTTGGTTGAATCACATTGTTAAGAAATCATTTTTTTAGAATTTATATTTTTAGTTGAAATTTCATCTCTTGGGTTGAAAGTTTAACTATTTTGTTGAAAAGTAATCTTTTCAACTTTAAAATTTAACTACCTGGGTAAAAATCAAACTACATTGTTAAAAATTAATTTTTTTGTTTGAAGGCTTCGGTTAAAAATTTAACTGTTTAGTTGAAAATTCTCCTTTCCTGGTAGAAAAAAAAAATTTCTTGGTTAAAAATTTTATTTTTGTTGGGCAGAATTTTCTTTCTTTAGTGAAAAATCTTTATTTGTTGAAAATTCATCTCTTTGGGTTCAAACAAATTTGTTGCTATATATATACATATATCATGTTATTTGATTGAAATATAAACTATGACACTTTTTGTAGGGAATTTATATTTTTAGGTTGAAAATACAACTATTATGTTACAAATATAATTATTTTGTTGAAAATTCAAGTATTTTGTTTAAAAACCATCTTTTATAGAAGAAAAGACATTCTTTTGTTTAAAATAAATTATTAAATTTGAAAATTTTAAATTTGTATTTGAAATACTGTTTTATTCCGTTTATAAAAGATTCTATGTTTCAAGTATTTCAAGATTAAAATGCTGGTATTTGATTATTAATGATCAAGGAAAATGAAAAATTAGACAAGGAGAATTAAGGGAATTTTTGAAATGAAGTTCTCGGACACCCTGCCTAATTATACTAATAATAACTAGTAAAACATTTTTGGAAACTAAAAGATACGTACAGAAAGAGTGGGGGCGGGGGGAGAAATCTTTTATTATAATTTGTAACGCGTTACAGTCAAACACTGCAATACATCCTTAAATATTAAGAAAATAACTAAATTTATCACGTTTTGTTTGTTGATTCCTTAATAAAAATTATCTTAATTAATAATATATATCTGTCTTACGAGAAAAACTGTGAGTTCTTCACAACGAATTTGTCTTATTTGAAGAAATAGAAACCATGATCCTCCGTCTGAGCCCCCTACTTATGAGCAATACTTGAGAACACTTTTTGTTATCGATTTTGTTGTTCTTCGAAGTTTAATTTACTCATAGATATAGTTACATTACTGAGAAAACTGTTTTTGGTGTAACGCGTGTCTTAGCGGAAGTTGAATTACCAAACAGGTTATAACGTGTTTGCAGAACGCGAACTGATCGACTGACGTTTGAAAAGCTTTCCACGTGGCCTATTCACGTCCATGTCATCTATTATTCACAAACCAAACAATAGTTACAGAATATAGGCAACGAGTTACAGAGGATATTAGTAACCGGAAGACCCCAATGTATAATTATCATCATAAGACGTCCCAAATTATAGTTATAATTGCTGTAGACATATTACTAATTCATTTGTCCTAAATTCTATATTTTTCTTCTTCACATTTTATCTTAAGGTTGTTTGATGACCATGTTGAATATATAATAAAGATACGAAGTTTTAGGTCAATTGAAAACTCGTTACGTAAATTTACCGGCTATAATAAATTTATAAATATTTGTCACGTGTCTTGAGAATGTGTTGATTAATTTTTTTTAGGAAGAATACATGTCATTAGTTTTGATAAACTATTACAGGTATAATAATTAATTACTCGTTAGGGGCTGTTTGAAAACTGCGACACGTTTTTTCAAAATACTTTTTCCACCCCTCTTATTTCTTGTCAGAGATCATTACAAAAGCAGCTTTTGAAAATTTACTCTGCAAATTTACAATTATTAATAATTATTCAATTTTTATAAATGTATTCAGAGTTTGGATATTTTTCAAGGAATAGGTTCAATTCGTTCACGGAGTCAACTAAGAATGTATTTCCGATTGCTCTTTTATATGTTGTTTTGTAAATTTACAAAAATTAATAATAATTTAAACAATTTTCATAAAAATGCAGAGTTTGTCTATTTTTTAAGAAATAGGTAGAGCTTGGCTATTTTTCAACAAAAAGGCTGCATTTTTTTACAGAATTAACTAAGAATATCTTTCCAATTACTTTTTTGCATGATGCTCTGCAAATTTCCAAGTTTTATTAATTATTAAAAAAATCGAGAACAAATTGTATTTCCAATAACTCTTTTCTACGGTGCTTTGAAAATATACAATAATCATTGATTATTCAAAAAAATGTTATAAAAATATTCAGAGTTTAGCTATTTTTTTTAGGAATGGGCACAATCTGCTTACGGAATCAACTTAGAATGTCTTTCCGATTGCTCTTTTCCATGCTGCTTTATAAATGTACAAGAATTTTTAATTATCAAAATTTTCATAAATAAATTCAGAGTTTGGCTATTTTTGCCTGACATAAAAACATATATGCAGCTTTTACCTTCTTAATAATAAGTACAACAAATTCATTTTTATAAGAAAATAAATGCACTATATATTTAATAAGAATTAAAAAAGCATACAAATTTTATAACGGTAAAAATTTTCCTTTCCATTAATCTCAGTCATTTTTATTTTTGTTAATTTCTTTAAGTAATTCAATAATCACTTCAATTAAATGATATTTCGCTTTGTCAAGATTTTCTGGAATATATTTTCTCTTGCAATATGTTTTACAAAGAAGTTCAACTTTCAACCAAGTAATTGAATTTTCAATCATAAAAGATTAATTCTAAAAAAAAAATATAGTAATTGATATTCAAGCCAAAAAAAGATTTAAATTTATATAAAAAAACAGACGAGTTTAACCAAAAATATGAATTCTCAACGAAAAATATAATAGCGGTTATTTCAATTTTAAATAAAAAATAATTCAACTTAACAAAAAATACGAATTTTCAACAAACCCATCAATTATATTTTCAAGCAAAAAGATGAGTTCTTAACAAAATTGTATTGTTGAACTGTTAACATAATAATTAAATTTTCTACAAGAAGTTCAACTTTCAACTAAATAGTTGAATTTTCAAGCCAAAAAGATGAATTTCCTACGAAACGATTGAATTTTCAACTAAAAAGTTAATTTTTAACAAAATATTCTAATTTCAAACTAAAAACGATGAATTTTGAACAATGGATGGAATAGTTAAATTAGCAATTCAAAAAATTGTTTTTTGACAAGAAGATTAATTTTCTACTAGGAAAGAAAAATTTCCTACAGAAACCAAAATTTTCCACCAAACAGTTGAATTCTCAACTATAAACGATCAATTTTCAACCAAAAATGGAAGACATAAATTTTCACTTGAAAAAAATTAATTTTCAACAAAAAAAAAAAAAAAGATTTTTCAATGAAATAGTTGAATCTTCAACCAATAAAATAAATATTCAACAAAGTAGTTTAACTTCCAACCAAGTAGTCGAGCTTTTAACGAAAAATGATGAATTAGGAATGCAAAATACATAATTGAATTTTCAACTAAAAAACGATTAATTTTAAACCAAAAATTGAATATTTAAATTTTCAGATGAAGAAAAAATTATTTTTTCACGAAAAAATAATATTCAACAAAATAGTTCAATCTTTAAACGAATAATAATTCATTAATTTCTTTATTTTTGGATGGTTGCAATTTTAGAGTTCTTAATTTTCATGTTGAACGCTAAACTTTCCATTTTCCCTTCTATATGTTTTTTTTTTGCGAATAAATTTAAATTTGTTGCATTTTGTAAAGTATGATTTACAATTAAAAAATTATTGATTTCGAAACGATTTAAATTTACTTGAAATAATTTACATTTTAAAGGGCTTTAGTATAAAAGATTTGTAATTCATATCACAATTTTTGTTGACTAGATTTTTTCCCTTTTAATGCTTCCCATTTAAAATCACTATTTATTTTAAACGTCGTTTTAGAATAGTTTAATTTATTTTTTGATTTTAGAAAATGTTGTCTAATTATAGTTTTGATGTTTAATTATAATTTTTTAATGTAACAACAACCATTTGGAATTCTAGACTCTCAGAAGCTTGACTTTGAAAGGTTAAATTCAGTTTTTAATTTTAAACTGTCAAATTTTAATCGCTTTAAATTTAAAATTATTTAAATTTAAACGCTTTCAAATTTTAATTTAATTATGAGCGCTTTCTATTAGGAATAATACAACTTAAATTCCTTCGAATTCGAAATGATCCAATTTACAAAATTCGAATCTGAAAATATTTGATTTTTAACGTTTTGAAATTGTCCTATTTTCGAAATTTTAGTCCAAAGTCACTCAATTTCGAGATTTTTTAATTCAAAATGAAAATATAGTGAATTATATGCTAAAATTAATTGAAGTCAGTGAGTTTCGAATGAGTTTCGAAAAATTTAAGAAAATTCGAAAGAAGTTGATGAAACGCCTAAAAAGGCATAGTGAGTTTTATGAACTTTAAAATCAATTAAACAAATACTCAGCAAGCTTCAAAAAAATTGATTGCATTCAATAGAATTCAGTGAATTTAGAAGAAGTAAAATGAATTCAAAGAATTTAAGAGAATTCCAAATGAATTCAAATAAATTGCACATTTTCTTGAAAATATTGTCAATTTCTTGAAACCCTGCAAAATCTTTCATTTCTTGTGAATAAATTGTTCGAAATCCATTAAAATATTATAAAATAATGATAAATTCTACGAAATCTGATATTTTCTAAATTCCTATAAAATTTATAAAAATATATTGAGAGCTTTAAAATCTTTTGGAATTTGTTAAAATACCTTAAAACCTTATTGTTCCTATACAATCGTTCCGTATCTTCCAAAACTCTAGTAACTTCTCTACAACTGCATCACATTTTTTTAATTCCTTCAATTCATTGAAATCCTTGGAAATACCTTGAAAATTTTTAAAGTTCTTGAAAATACCTTGGAATCTTTCAAAATGCCCTAAAATATTTCAAATCCTTTGAAATCTTTTAAAATCCCTTGAAATCGTTCAAATCAAATTATAGCGTCAGTCCCACCCAACTTCGGTCAACGGAGGGGCGGCATGGGGACAAAATTCCAAAGTTTCCGAAAATTTTCTCAAATTTTATATGCTTCCATATAACAAAACAGTCCAAGTTTCGTCAAAACAGTGCTTAAGTATTTAAGTACTTACCTAAAATACATTTTCTTTGTAATATTAGCGTTCATTATTTCGTTTCTTTCTAAATTTAATAGTAATTAAAACAAAGTACTTAACTCTGAAAAAGCTATCTTAATTATTCTACTTTGTTTTATAAAGGACGTGAATTTCAAAATTTTTCTGAATTTGTAAGTCAAAATTTCAATTTTAAATTAAAAATAGTTCAATTCAACAAAAAAAAATACAAATTCTCAACCAAGAATGATTAATTTTCTACAAAAAAAAAGATTTTTCAATCAAATAATTGAACTTTCAAGAAAAAGAAACTAATTTTTCAGAAGTCAGTGGAATTCTCAATCCAAGCAATAGTTGATTTGTCGACATAATAATTACATTTTCAACAAAATAGTTGAATTTCGATTAAAATGATTAATCCTGGAAGAAAATTTTATTTTTTAAAAATAACTTCAACTTAACTAAGTAGATGAATTTTTAAGCCCAAAGACAAATTTTCTACTAAACGGTTAAATTTTCAACCAAATAGTTTAAGTTTAAACTAAAACCGATTAATTTTCCACTGAAAATGCAATAGTTAAATTTGAAATTCAGAAAATTTCCAAAAGTTAATTTTTTCATCGAAGAGATGGACCTTTAACTGATCAAAAGAATTTTTAAGGAGGTGGTTAGACTTTCAACCAAGAAAATTAATTTTCTAACGAAAAAAACGAATTCACTCAAAAATACGCAAATTTCGAACTAAAAAGTTGAATTTTCACTCAAAAAGAGATTAATTTTTAACTAAAGTAAAAACGAATTTCCAACAAAATAGTTGCAGCGTGACGTCGTTTTCAAACTGCCCCCGAAAGTACAAAAAAATAGTGCACATACCTGAAGTTTTATTGTTGATTTTGAAATGACATATAATAATTTTTTGAATGAAAGGATCGAAACGTTGTAACAATTGTAACGCTATTTTAAAAAAGAACAATTCAGAAGTTAAAAATTGTTAACTGAAAAAGTTTAATGTAATATTGAATAATGATGGGTTGCTTCTAGTCATCCCGAAAAATTGGCGGACCTGGAAAAGGAAATGGAGTAGGGACTAAAGGTCCTGAAATTTCGGGACGCCTAGCCAAGTTTATGAAAAATACTTCGTCCCGGATTTCGGGACCACGAGACTCTTTGATAATAATAATAATTCAATATGATGATTGAGACAAAGTGACACAATATTTAGAGAATTGTACAGTATATTTGAACAATTGTACAGTATATTTTATATACTAATTTAGAAAATGAGTATTTTATCAAAATCAAGGTTTTGGATTTTGTTCCCAATGAGGCCAAGTTTTAATTAAATCATATAATTTGTTTCCTGGACATGCAGTAGAAGAAGCTTGTCGGTGACCAATTAATTGATAATCGTTTTTAATTTCTTTCAATGTGATTCCGTATTGAATAAGTTGTATAAGAGCACCAATCGCAGTAGAATTGGGTTTTCGATCTAAACAGTAAAGTTGATATCGATTAGCTTTTCATTATCCTTATTATTAAATTATTAGTCTATATAATTCTTGCCTTCTCAAACAAAGCTATTAACATCTTTAGCTATCTTGGAACGATGCAGGGACAACAACATCGTTACAAAATTCTTACAATCAAAAAACCATTTTGGAACATCATATCAGTTAACCAATCCCAAAGAATTAAAGATCTTTCTACTGAAAAAAAATTGACATTACTTCCAGTAAGGCACACATCAATAACTAACACAGTAAAGAACATCTCTAACCATCCTCTCGGCAATGAAATGATTTCAGAGTTATCTAAAGAGCATAATTTTGCAGTAGCTCCCTCCAAAATCCCGAAAGAAGAAATCATCAGTAATTTGGAATCCACAATTTATACCCTTCTACCCGAAAAAACGAATGACATACAGTGTAGCACAGCCAACATCTTACGACAAGCCCAACTTCCCTCTTCAAACTTAACAAAACAAGAAAAAACAGCAATTAATGAACTCAATCAGAACAAAAACATCATAATATTACCGACAGACAAAGGCAATACAACAGTAATAATGAATAAAGAAGATCGTAGCGATAAAATCATGAACCTTCTAACTGACGATACATATGAAAAATTTAAAAAAGACCCCACAAAAATAATAGTCAGCAAAGCAAAAGCCCTTCAAGAAGACTCAAAACTTTACAGCGTAATAATATATAAATTAATACCTACTAATCCCATATCTCTAAAACATTACGGACTCCCAAAAATCCACAAAAACAACATTCCACTCCGACCAATCGTCAGCGCAATAAACTCACCAACTTGCAACCTAGCACACTTTCTCGCCAAAAAACGGAATCCTTTCACAAGAAATTCTATCACACACATCCAAAACTTTTTTGACATCATCAAAAAGACACAACAGATTCACATTCAATCCCGAAACATCCTAGTGAGTTTCGAATTAGTATCTCTCTTTACGAATGTACCAATCTCTGATACAATCGGTATTGTTAAATCCTTTGCAAACCTCCCCTCCGATATCATACCTTTGATAAAACACTGTCTCAATAATGCTTACTCCTTTTTCAATAAACAATTCCACGAAGAAACCTCAGGAGCAGCAATGGGATCTCCGATCTCACCTGTAATAGCCAACATCTTTATGGAACATCTAGAAACTAAAATCTTCAACCAATCCTAGCTTAAACCGGAATTTCGGTGCCATTACGTTGACGACACTTTTGTCATCTGGAGACATGGACTAGATGAACTAGACAAGTTTTTCGACTTCATCAATCGATTAAACCTTAATATCCAGTTTACCATGGAAATTTAACAAAACGGAAAATTGTCTTTTTTGGGAGTATTAGTTTACAAAAGATCTGATAACACATTAGGACATAAAGTTTACAGGAAACCCACCGATACATACAGATGCATGCCTCCTGATCCTCCCACCACCACCCATCTCAAAAGCAATCGGTCATCAATTGCCTTGTATACAGAGCTGTATCCATAATAGATAAAGATAACTTATAAAAGGAAGTACAAAACGTTAAACAAATCCTAATACAGAACGACCACACAAACAAATAAATTGATAAAGCCATCATAAAATACACTCAAAACAACAACTCAACACGACATACTAAAGAAAAAGAGAGAAATACGACCACCATCCTACCCTACATCCAAGGTACCACAGAACAAATAGGAAGAATTCTCAACAAACACAATATCCAAACTATATTTAAGCCACCTGCAAAAATATAGTGGGGATAGACCTGGATGTTTCACATGTTACAATAGTTCAGACCATCCAAGCGTCATTGATCTAATTTCATGCGACCTGATGCATATTGACATAGTAAAGGATGTTAAGGTTCTAAATATTGTCACAGCTTCGGATCATATGCCAGTAGTATTGGAAACGTTCTTGTACCAGGACTTGACTAACGACGGAACAGCAGTGGGGGTCCTTGATTCTCTGAGATGGAAAGAGGAAGGGGGGTTGCAGTTTAAACGGAATATAGAACTTAATTTTTCCAATCAGCAGATCAGTAATAGTATAGATGAAATTAATAACAATATAACTGAAACCATCTATGAAGAGGATCAGGGACTCGGCATGCTAAAGAAAAGGCCTAGTGCAGATAGTACTTTAAAATATAATAAGCCATGGTATGACAGGGAATGTATTGAAGTTAAGCGAGGAGTGAGGAGGCTCTTGAGGATGTGCGCTAAAAAGAAGTTTACGGATCAGAATTTGGTTAAAAATTTTGTAGAACAGAAAAATAAATATAAAAAATTACTGAAAACTAAACAAAAAGTATATGTGGAATCTATAGCAGAGACAATTAACACATGCCGAGACAGTAGAACTTTTTAGTCAATTATAAATAAGTATAGATAAAAAAAACAATGATTAATGTTATTACAGCAAGTGAATGGTTTGATTTCTATAGGAGCCTCTCTGAACCACGTGACAATACAGTAATAACCATGTACGATGCAAGACACTCTCTGTTTGATAAACCGATTACTTTGGAGGAAATGAAAACCAGTACAACTTCTAAACAACCTTAAAGACAAGAAGGCACCTCTCAGTGATCCGGAAGTATATAAAATCCCTTGCTCTTGGGACCAAGTCTATATTGGAGAACCCGGGAGCGCGGTGAGCCAACGTATAAAGAAGCATGAGAGTAGAGTCAGCCTAGAACATTTCACGCAATCAGCACTAGCTGAGCGTAATATCGAAACAAACAAAAATAACGTCATCGCAAAAACATAACATATTTTTCCAAGAAAACACAGAAAAACAATCGAAATCTTAAATTAAATCTATTGATAATAACTTACTCGTGAAATCTCCAATGACACAGATGCCAATGTTTTCAGCATTGTAAGCTGGTGCATGGGCTCCTCTCTTTGACCATCCACGACCTTCGTAAACATTTCCGTCTTCTCCAACCAAAAAATTGTACCCTATATCACTCCAATTATTGTGATTTATGTGATAATCCTGTAAACAATTAAAAACATTTTAAAACTAATGATTGAGGTTTAATCTTCAACTTGATTTAAAAAATTGACAAAGAAAAGGCCCAATGATTGTTGAAACAATTTTGAGAAGAGAACTCTGAGCTTAAACAATAATAAAATATTTGAAATCATAATTGTTTATTTAAATGTAGTTATTTGCATACCTGTGCTTTTTCTTCCACTTTAGGCTAAAGTCGCAATCTCTATTCAATTTTAATTTACAAAAGCTCATTATATTCCTTGAAAGGTTCTTTACAATCATGTTCGTCACGTTGTTATTCAATATTATTTAGCGAATTGTTTAATTCCAAAAATAGCTTACTGAAAATAATTGTACTTATTATATATAAATAAAATAATTTCCATAAAAACGTGACGAATTGAACTGTAAAGAATATTTCAAGGAATAAAATAAGCAAATAACTACATTTAAATAAACAATTACGACTTCAACTGCTATTTCATTATTCACGCTCGGGATCCTCTTCTCAAATTTGTTGCAATCATTAGTAGGCCTTTTTTGGTAAATTTGATAAATCCAGTGGAAGATTAAATAATGTTGAACTTGACTGTTCACCTGAAAGATCCTTAAGGGACATTTTTATTAGAAATAAATCAAGATTTATTAAAGCAGACGGATAGTCGCAAAATTAAAAATAAATTCAATAAAAAGGAAAACATCTACTTAGTCATTTGTATAATTAACATATTTTACAAAGGTTCTCTGGGTTCAGAAGGTAAATGAAGATTCATCAACTAACAAAGAACATCATTATTAGAAAAATATTGTTTCAATCAATATTGTATTACCTGGATAGATCTGACTCTTATTTGACAAATCGCTTGCGGTGTACAACCTGCCGTATTGGACCTTTTGGTGGCTTCGCACCCCACTCACTTTTAGTTGTGATATTCATGCTGGTCGAAGGTTTTGCTATATATAAAAAAATATTTGTATATTTTTTAGCTTGATCAATATTTTTGAGCATGCGCGCAGTTTGCAAAAAATCAAGATTGAGAATCTACAGAAATAGGAAGTGCGAATAGATTTTTAAAATAGGATAAACGAGCGTATAGATGAGGCAACTTGGAAGAAGCTAATAAACAATAAAGATATAGAGCGCGCATCGACTATGATCCCGGATATCATTGTTGGGAGTGCGTCTGAAGTGTGTGGTGCTGCGGTTGTAGGAAGAATGTCTGGTGATGCGTTGTGGAATGATGAAATCCATGCAGCCGCCCAAGAAATTAAACCCAAGATAAACATTACAGGCCTTAGCAATGAGGAGAGAAACATACTTGAAAATAATTACGGACACAAGAAGAGGAATGTGAAACTACTAGTCAAGGAAAGTAGAGATTAAATCAAAACAGATGAAGAGAAGAAAATTCAAAACGTTTTTAAAGGAAGCAAGACATTTTTTTATAAATGGGCGTTGATAAATATGAAGGGAGGTAAAAGTACAGAGTTAGTCAGCATGAGAAATAGCAAGGGTATATATGTTATATATTTTTATGACGGTTTTTTGAATGAATGTAAGCTTTCGCTTCTATTTCAGGGAGCCTATCTGTAAACTCGAACACACCTAGAATAGATTAGAATTAGACTAAAAAGAGAGGTTATATATATTTTCAAAAATGTCATTAATTATCGGCTGAGAAAAAATGATATTGAATCAATGAGCAATGCTTTTCAGGTCAGAAATATCAAACCTGGCAGCCGTTTCATCGATTTTGATTAAACTTGGTGAAGTTGTAGTACCTTCTGGGTAATTTTTTGTGTTTCCGACAGTTTTTTCAGGTTCCATTGACACTTATAAGCATTTTGTAAAGCAAGATGCTGTTTTTTTGAAAAAATATGGAAGAAAAAAAATTTCACCAAAAGAAAATGAAAACATCTTTTGGATTGTATTTTTGACTTAATACGCTACATGTAGCGTGAAACGAAGAAACCGACCTTGCAATTCGTATTTTTGAACAAAAAATGATAAAATAAGAAAATTTGCAAGCTGAAAAATTCATATTGTGTTAGTGTTTTCCGTCGCAATTTGGTGTTTTAATTTGAAAAATCCTAAGATTTTTCAGATTATCATTAAGTCATTAAATTCATAATTTTTGTACAATCTTTGGTTTTGTTGGATTTTTATACCACAAATAGGTACTTTTAATATAAAAAATGTAATAGCAAAAATTCAACTTGTGTAAGATAATTGCATTTTATTCTAATCTTTCTAATGTTCATATTCCTTGTTTTTTTAATGAAAGAAGAAAGAACAAGGAATATGATTATAACAAAAAATAAATAAGTAAAATATAGCGCATTCTGGCAAAAATCCAATCCAAACCATTTTTTAATTTGTTTTTTATGAAACTTGAAGAAAAATGTTCTTGGATATTTTATATAAACAGCATCTTGTATTACAAAATGCCTAGTGTATCTCCCAGAATTCTCGAAATTTCGGAAAATCCTTTAGTCACAAAACATTACCCATAAATTACTACGGTTTTCCGAATTTTTCAAAATTCAGAGACTAACAGCATTTTGCAATTTGAGACTCGACTTTTTGGAAAATACCGTATCTCCCTAAATTAACTAAATTTCAATGATTTTGCAAGTGTAGCTATTTTAGTGCAGCTGCGTCATTATAAAAAATAAGATTTTTATATCGCTGGATTCGCTATTAAAAGACGAATTTAATTATGCTAATCATTATTAAAAATTGTAATTAAATTTCGAGATGATTAGGTATCGATTAGCATATTTGCAGTGATTTTCAAGAATTCCTGATGAAGAAACAATACACACTGCGGGCCAAGTTCCTGATATCGAATACCACATGTACATATTGAGGTTCTTCGCGAGGATTCGAGGGTAACTTTGAACCGCCGATCCTTGTAAAAAACAAGCACATCTACATTTTTACATTCTCATCAGAAAAAGTATTATATTTGTGTAAAATTGATCGCCCCCCCCCGCGGTCGTGGAAAGTGCACGTTTTGAGACCCCCTGAACCCAAAAAACAGGTTCTTACGAATGTGTCTGTCTGTATGTATGTCTGCAATCTGCATGTCTGTACGTGTGGCTGTGTATCAAGTCAAGTTCATTAGCCAGCGATTATGGATAAAAATTCAAGAAGTGAGTGCATTTTCGAAATTCTTGAGATCACTTTTTTTTAATTAAAAAATTCCATGTACGGTCATTATTAATACTCAAAAAGACGAACAATTTATCTTGATGACTTTTTTTAATAAAAAAATTACCGGACTTATAACATTTACAAAATTCCAAAAAACAGGCGAATATGAACATTTCAAGCCAAACGAGGCTCGATACAAAAAAATGTCGAAGACTGCACAAAAAATAATTAAAAATCAAAACTTCCATTTTGCGGGTCAAACTAGGCAAGATACGGGAAAAGTGAATCAGAAAAATTGTGCACCTCAGAAAGCTCTACAAATTTGTTATTACTCACTTTTTTACAGGAAACGTAGTTTTTGTTTCATTCTTTAAAAAAACATTGAAAATGAAAAAATCAAATTTTTGGATAAACGACACAAGCTGCGAATAAAAATAATGAGACAAAAGTTGTTCATCCAAAAAAAGAGCTATAAATTTGTTATTGATTATTTTTTGATAGGATGTGTAGTTTTTGTTTTATTCGTAAGAAACAGCATTTAAAAAGTAGATATAATTTTCAGACAAGTGACACAAGCTATGAAAAAAATAAATAGACAAAAGTTGTTCTTCCAAAAAAGATTGAAAACTCGTCCAAATTTATCATCAATAATTTTTTGATAGGAGCGTAGTTTTTGTTTTAATCGTAAAAAATAACATTAACCCTAATTAGTTACGCTTCAGTAGAATCGCATAATAGTCATACTGGGCCCTAATGAGTCTTAAAATTCTATGAAAATTGCTAGGTATATTATTAAAGGATTGGAAAAGATGATATTTTAGTTTTTGTATCCAAAATTAATTGTTTACATTTTTTTTAATCGGTAACGAGCTCTTCTGCGAAGAGTTCGAAAGTTTTTTGGGGGTGAATTTCACCCCGTGTGACTAATTGAGGTTTAAAAAAAAAAAAAATTTTTTGAAAGACGACACAAGGTTCGAAAAAAAATTAAAACACAAAAGTTGTACACCCAAGACGGATCTACAAATTTGTTAATAATAATTTTTAGATAGGACGAGTAGATTTTCTTTTAACCATAAAAAATAACATTAAAAATTAAATTTTTGAAAAAACGTCACAAGAGACGAAAGAAATGAAAAGACAAAAGTTGTTCAAATAAAAAATGTGTACAAATTTGTTATAAACTCTTTTCATAAAAATATGCTATAAATAAAAAAATTAACTTTTTGGAAAAAGGACATAGACTACAATACAATTTTATTTAACCAAATTTTTTGCCTGAATTATATCTACAAATTTGCTTAGAACTACCTTACGCTAAGATGCGTATTTCTAGTTTAAATCGTAAAAAATAACATTGAAAATAAATAAATCATATCTATGGAAAACGTCACAAGTTACAATAAAATGTTTAATAATGCATATTATGAATTGTAATAATACAAATTTATTGAAATTATATATTTTTCAGGGTAGATGAGAATCAAAATTGGTGCAAAATAAGGAACAAATATTAAATATTATTAATATTAATATCATCATTAGCCTTTAGAGACCATATTAGAACAATTGTTCTCTTCTAATCATTCCTAAGACTTTCGTATTGAAATACTCAACAAATTTCACAAGGTTTTGAAATATTTAATAGAATGATTTTGTCGTAAGGGGCCTTTCATAAACCACGTGGTTTCACAAAATAAATCAGTTTTAACCCAAATAGTTGATTTTTGAACCAGAAACCCCCAACAAAAGAGTTTTTAACAAAATACATGAATTTTCAATTAAATGAAGATAAGAAAAAAATGTATGAATATTGTTATAAAATTAAAAAAGTAAATCTTTCAATTTTAATTTTGTAATGATACTCATTCATTTGAGATTTATTTAATTTAAAAAATGAAAATGTAAACTTTAGGTTTTAGAACTATGATACTATTGATTCGAATAAATATTCAATGTAACTATAATTATTTATTTTAGCTCAACAATGCTGCTATGAATTTCGATAATAAATTCATTTGATCGACTCAATAAGACCTGCTTTTGAACGGGCGCGAAAGTACGGCTTTTTGATTCAATATCATTTTTCACTCATGGTGAAGAAATTGCAAAAAGTATCTATAAATATGGTAAAATAATTTAATCAGCGTTATGAAAAATATTTGTTTATGCAAATGAAAAAAAAAAATCTGTCCAAAAGGATCTGCCTCGGATTGAGTTGCATTTTCTGATGTAATAGTTCTAACTACCAAAATGTAGATAAGACACAGCACAGTTCCAATTGTTTTGTACATCTTTACAAATTTTCTTTCACTAACTAGCTGACAGAACTTCAATTACGAATATAAATTTTACTGAGGAAGGGATGGGTATTTATGAGAAGTGAAAAAAAATATATATATAGATAGTTAGTGTTAATTGAACAAGATTTCAAAGTTCAATGATATCTCTAAACGGGAGGTCCCCGTTCAATCTTATTTTCTCTCTTTCTTCACGTCTCTCTTTTTCCATCTCGTCAAAACATCAGATTATCCTCTGCAGGTATGTTTTCACGATTATAGAAAGAATTACGTGATCAATGTATTTATAACTTACTCACATTTTTATTGAAAGGGGGATAGTGCAAAATATGTCAAAATATGAATCGTAAGCGAGATCGTAGGATTAGGATTTTTTGAGCATCATTGTTTGTACTTTATTTTTTATGATTTTTCCAGTGAAAAGAATTGTCTAGTCGTCCCAGAAGATTGGGGAAGCTGGAAAAGGGAATTAAATAATCGGCCCGAAATTGTTGTACCAGCAAAGTTTATCAAAAATATTTGACTATTGATCCCAAGTTTCGGTATGACGCATAGTGGGGCAAAAAAGTTTCTGTTTGGATTTTTGATCAAAAATGTTGTTAACTTTTTATTTAACAACAAAATATCATCTTATATCTGTACTAAAACTATCTAGAAATAATTTATAGTTAATGAGCATAATTTAAAACAAAAATTTAATTACGTTCTACACGAAGTAATTAACAAAAGTTATTTTTTGGAATTGGCAATGTTTAGCTCATTCAAATCCAGAGTTATTGTATAAAATATGTCTTTGAGATAATTTTCAGCTATAATACTTTTCAAATTGACAACAATTGTTAAGTCCCTGAACAATATTCACGAACAAATCCATATATAGCTATAGCAACCTTATTATCTTCAAACGCTAACCCACGTACCTTCACTGTCCCGAGATCCACGCCTTCTTCGTCTAGGAGGGCCATTCTTAGACACTTAGCCATGAATATAATAAATAGACAAAATGAATTAACGCATCCTTGTTTAACAGCTTGTCTAATATCGAATCAGTCACTCAGTTGCCCATTTACTCTCACACTCGGTTCGCTACCTGCATATTGTTTTTATTGCTTTTAGAAAACATCTATTGACTTCGTGCTCTTTCAGGACTTCCAAAACCTTACTTCTATCCTTCTCATCAAAAGCTTTTTCCAGACCGACAAATACACGTTGATAAATAGCCAAAGTTCGAATTCGTTAATGAAGATTGTTTAAATAACTATTGAAAATTCTTATGCGTTCGCAAATTATCATGGGATAAAGTAATCGGAAAGCCATCAGTTGGTTCCGTAAAAAAGCTTAGTCTTTTCGGTGAAAAGTAGCCAAACTCGAAATTTGATTATACAAATTGTTCGAATATTTAATAATTCTTGTAAATTTGTAAAGCATAATAGCAAAGAGTTATCCGCAAGCCATAGTTGAAGAAATTAATAGTCGATTCTGTAAAAAACTTGAACCTTTTTGTTAAAAAATATCCAAACTGGGAATTTTTGTTATAAAATTTATGCCAATCCAAAAAATAAGTTTTGTTCATTCATTGGTTTATAACGTGATTAACAAAATTTGTAAATATTGAACACTCACTACAAATTATTTCTACATCGTTTTAGCACAGATCTGTACAGATATGAGATCTTGTTTGATATATTTGAAAATCTTCAAGAAAATTGTACTTCTGAAAAGTTAAAAAAATGTTTTGGTCAAATAAAAAATTAACAAAATGTTTTATCACAAATCAAACACACAAATCTTGTTGAAATTCAAAAATCTTTTTTTTTAACAAAACGTCCAAATCGAATGAATGGCGTTGGCTAAAAATTAAAAATGTATATTTGTTTATAAAAATTGTGTATATATAATTAACAGTTTTTGTCATTATGAAAAATATGACAGCAAAGAATGTTTTCCAAGACATTTCTAGTTGATTGTGCAAAAAATGAAGTCTATTCATAAGAAATAGTCAAAATATGCATTTGTTCATACATTTTGTTCATTTAATTAAACGTTTTTTCCACAATGTAAAATATAACAGTAAGGATTCTTTGGCCAGACTTTTCGAGTTCATTTTGAAAAAAAAAATCAAACCTATGCATGAAAACATGGTTCAAATGTACATTCGTTAATGAAAATTGATTCAATAATTGATGAACAGCAGCTATTATTAACTAATTGTAAGCGCACATGAACACCTATCACATTTCATACAAAATCTATGGATTTAAAAATAGCTCATCATTGCGTATCACGATAAAATGAGTTTCGTTCATTATTTTTTTTATGATACTATACATTTTTTTTCTTACTGTAGCTCAATGGAAATTATTTTAAGTTAGTTAATTCATTGACTTATGACCTGTAATTCTAAAATCTTTCCGTTTATAAAATGACCATTCTATGTCTTTTTCTTTAAACGTTCATTTTCTATTTATGAAATTTTAAAATGCAGTTTTAAAGACTTAAACAATTACAAAACAATTTAAAGCGTTTTAAATTGAACATTTTTGATTTAAAAAAAACTTTTCAAGTTGATCAATGCTGAATATAAATAAACTAAGCATTTTCAAGATTAAACTTTATAAACTATTTTCAATTTTCAAATAATTTCAAATTAATCGATTCAGAATTAAATGTTTTTATTCAATTTCAAATACTGCTCAAATATTGTTTCAGTTTAAAATACTCATTTTTCATGCATTCAATTTGAAATTTTTTAATTTACAAAATAATTTTTTTCAATATTTAGCAATATTTGAATGCTTATTTAAAATGAGCAATTGTAAATTTAACATTCAAACCTAAACAATTAGAAACTATATTGTATCGAAAAAAAACCTTCACTCTTTAGAATTTCAGAGTCCTACATTTAAACTTTGAACGTTAGAATTTGCACTGTTTCATTTTTTTTTTAATTTTTAATTGGTAAGTGACATTTATAATTTCAATAATAAATAACATTCGAAAAATTTTGAATTTGAAACAATTCTAAATAAAAATAAATTAATTTCAAATTATAGAAGTGTTCAGTTTTTAACATAATTTAAAATCGTTAAATTTTAATGTTCCTAACTTAAAATTGCTTCGAAATTATTTAATTTTCAACATTTGCCAGTTTTCTCGTCAATACTTCAATTTATATTGCATTGAAAATGATAGAACAGATTTATATTTTTTAACAAGAACTCTTTCAATTTTACAATTTTTGAAAGGTTCAAGTTTCGAATTTGGTAGTTTAACGGCATTTAATTGAAAATTATTCAATTGGATATTGTTGACAGCTTCCATTTCAATGCTCAAGACCAGAATATGATCGAAATTTACAAGAAATTTTTTTTCCAAATACCATGTTTATAAATTTAAAGATTTTCTAGATTCTGATTGGCTGGTAATAAACTGACGACATGCCAACTCGGTACAAGCTTTTACCATTGAATCGCATAATTCATATAATAATTTTACGCAGAAAATATTAATTTTTATTCGAAACCGCCATTTTATGAGCCTATAACCCCATGGAAAAGTGAGCGTTAGATAGCCCTTTACCGAGCAGTATCAGCTACTGAAAGATTATTAGTTCGAAACGCCGCCGCACTGACGGTTTATTTGTTCTACAAATGGCCACTGAATAACGCACAATGTATTCTCTAACCGTACTGTAGACATATATATACAAACATCTACCTCGCACCGAACCACTTTGAAAATTTCGCGCCATATGAGATTACCAATCACAACCTAAACAGCTGACTCCTACTACACTCTTCTAGAGTCGGTTTTCTGCAGATTTCCTCTTCTCTGGCCAAACGTCAAGGCAAATGCGAGTTCTTCTAATAAAGTCAAATGTATCTACGGGTTATCAATGGTTGTGATTAAATTCATACAGTGCTTCTAAGCCCACATGAGTAAAAGGAAAATTTCCACAGACATATACATAGTGAAGTCGTCTGGCGGTATGTACTCATATTAAAGGACTTACATGTTACTCTAGCAGTGAGGGTGTCCGGTGCATAGACCTCTATTTTACCGAGGTTTTATATAAACGCATATTACAATAGGTTTTACCGCAGTGCTACGGGACTTGAATATACCAGCCTAACAAAATAATAATAATAATCTGAGTCTCGGTGTCTCGGGCGGTTAGGTGCTCCGACTTCACGTTAGAGGTCCGGGGTTCAATCCCTGAGCAGGTACCTCTGAAAAATTTTCTATGTACTGCAAACCAGTCCGTTGTTGGTTGGGTAAAACCCAGGATTTGCCCAATATGTCAAATTAGGCATACTTAGGGTTACCAGATGGTCCGACTGAGAAGAGCGGACACTCTACAATCTCCCCCCCCCCCCCTTATAAAAAAATGAAAAGAAGAAAAAAAAATTTTAACATTTGAAATAATAAAAAATAAAAAAATGTAAGAAAAAAAGATTTTGAAAGAGCGTAGCTTATTTGTCGATTCTCGAACCATATCATACTCAAGGTAACCAACTATCTAGACCCAAAATGCGGGACGGCCGGACCTTACCACTGAAGATCTTTTCTTTTTAGAGGAAGGTTTTTGAAATAGACGGAAAAACATTGGTGGTTTTGGCAAATTACACTACATATTGACTATGTTGTACATTACGCATTACTCGGTACCTTTTTTGAAGTCATACTTCTCAGGACTATGTATTTGTTTTAGTACTTCGGGATTTTTTGGGGCATTATTTCTCAACTGCCCCAACTTTAAAAGTCATGTTCTTTGTTTTTCTTCAAATTCAGGGAATATGTTCACCTACCCAATTGTACTTAATCGACAAATTTATAGACCACAAAAACCACCCCTCTCCAA
>CAKNXH010001658.1:48579-66565 GCA_932178445.1 Andricus quercusramuli | reverse complement strand
GGTCTATAAATTTGTCGATTAAGTACTATTGGGTAGGTGAACATATTCCCTGAATTTGAAGAAAATCAAAGAACATGACTTTTAAAGTTGGGGCAGTTGAGAAATAATGCCCCAGATTGTATAAAAAGCATAGTAAATGCTGGACATTCAGGACGCTACCCCAATTTTCCGGGACACTTTGCGGGACCAATTTCAAAGCGGGACAGAAAATACTAACGCGGGACCGTCCCGGTGCATGCGGGACGGTTGGCTACCTTGATCATACTCTACCTGGAGTTTGGATGGAATTCAAAGCAAAATAAAAAATATATTCGTACATTTTAATTTCAGTCATATAGGCTAAATCCATACCTAAAAGATGAAAATATGTATAAACTTATAGTTCATCGGTCTGATCGAGAAAAAAGCGAATATTTCACATAAAAAGCGGACAAGCGAACACGGGACACAAAAAGCGGACATGTCCGCTGAAAAGCGGACGTCTGGTAACCCTAGGCATACTGCTCTTATCAGATCACTTGATTGCATTACAATAATGCGTCCGTGACTGATGATATATGCCGGGAAAATCTCGTGCAGACTATTGAAGAAAAATCCAACACTAACAAAAATGCCTTCGACATATTGGGCCTTAACGATGTTAAACCTGAGAGAAAAATGAGATGGTAGTTGCTCTAACAATATGTCCAGATACGACTATTGTCACCTCCATCCCTCGCAGTATCTGCGTAAGAACAGCGATAAAAGACGAACTCCAAACTACACCATGCTTCTAATTTGTTCTCACATTGGCGTCACGGTAGGGCTTGAGCTTTCCTCTCATGACTTTGACGGCTATGTTGGCTGCAGCATTGATACTGATAAGGTTTTCTATTTCAGACAGATAGAGAACGAATAGTAAGGGGAGTAAGAGAAACATCGAAATCCATTAAAAACATGGAGAGTATTGTTAATATTTGGAAACAGTTGTCGCTTTTCGAGGTTCGTCAGAGCCCCTGGAGCCACCGCTTGAGGCCACAGCATGCGGAACGGTGGTGATGGTAAGCTGCGAGATAGTAGATAGATAAACGGGCAGATCTTACTTAACAAACCGCTGGGCTGCAAGAACATTTGCGACAAACGGTAAACAGTGGAACATCAACTGTGCCTGCTGAAGATCCTTCGGCTAGCGTTAGCAAATTGCAGCCAACGCCTCATCAGAAATACCGTGCGAGAGCGTTAAGGTGAGTTACCACAATAAAAGAAGAATTGGTGCGTCTCTATTATAAAAGTGCTAAGTATGAAACCAAAAGCGAAAAGGGATGCAACTTTCGGACGAATTTTTCTGAAAAGTATCCTAACATACAGGAAGTTTTAGTAAGAAAACTTATCGCTGAGGTGAAGGACATCAGGGTTAATCTTCTTATCTCAGAAGACCAAGTAATGGAGATTGAAGGGCTATTGAGGTTCTTGCTCAACCTGATGACGATCCAGTACCACCACATTCTCCAGAAGCAGATGGCCTAACTCAACCAGAGGCAACCAAGAAAGCGATTGAAATAGACATACCATATGAGCGGAAATGTTATGCTTCTTTATTTTTTGACAGAGAAAGGTGGGCAAAGTGTGAGGAGAGAGAATCATTGTCCCTTCCTAAACAGATTGCTTTTGGCTTTTGAATTAGCTGCCATCAAAATGGAAGTCGAACAGCAGCTTTCTATTAATGATCTGCGCATGGAAGATGTGGACAACGAAGACCTGATCGAAGTTGAAGGCATAGGTGCTATGGACAATGAACATCAAGTACTGTATCCACTAGAACCACATTCGGACATTAATCAAGTTTATGCAAACAGCGAAATCCCAGAAAAACTACAGCACCTTGAAAGACATTTTGGTCGTGCTTCACTAAAGTTCAGATATGTAGAACCAACACAAAGGTATTCTCTGCCGAATATGTATATCACGAAGGATCTGCGTGCACTAACGGAAAACCTGAACAGCAAGGGTTCACCTATAATGCATTTGAACGCTACATTATCTGCGTTAGAAGTGCAAACTGTTGCGTATTGTGCAGCTGTTGTAGCCGTTAGACCGTTGAGTCGCAGGGCTAGGCCTGCAGTCCCAAGAAGGGATCCGAGATCCACTATGGAAAATCAGATTGGATATAGAAGTCAGCAAAGTAAGGTGCGAATTGGTTTGATTGGCTCAATATAAAAAAGGAAATACAACCAGAAAGCTGATATGCTATGTTACTAAAATCATCCACCCTCGGTACATCGAAACATTGACACTAGCAATGTTGGATGAGATTATAGACTCCTAACGGCAGAGGCTTGATGTTCTTGCTACTAGACTGCGTCAATACAAGAAAAGTAGTGCAAGATGGCAGCAAAATCAAACCCTTCAAGCAAATGAAAGAAGGTTCTACCGTGAACTGAGTGTAAAAAAGAAAAACCAGCAAGACACCCAAGTCCCTCAATTGGAAGACATGACTAACTACTGGTCGTGTGTTTGGAGAAAAACGAACAGAAGCAATTTAGACGTTGTGTGGTTCAAACTAGAGAAAGCAACAGCAGTAAAGACATGGTGCATAATTTTTAGTCCAAATACCTGACAAGTGTGCACCGTGCGTTGGCAAGAAGATCATCAAACACTCAGATCTGATTCCAGTCGTTATTCTCCAAGGTACTACGTATGTGTTGCCTAAAAAAGCAGACGCTCAAAATCCATCTGAATTTTGACCGATAGCCTGCCTTCCGACAATTTATAAATGCTTTACAGCTATCGTTGCAGACAAGGTATATTATCACTGCGACGAGAATGAAATCCTTACAGAAGAACAAAAAGGATGTTGTAAAAACTCACTGGCCAGTAAATATCTAGTCACCATGGACTTTGTTGCCATGACGCCATGAATCAAGTATTTTGATCAAGGACAACCAAGGATAACTAGATCAATACGCATTACGAGAAGCATCTTTCAAGGAGACTCTTTCAGTGCACTATGGTTCTGTTTAGCGTTAAACTAAGGCTTTGCATGAGAGTATATATTTTAAAATAATATATCTTAAAAATGTCAACTTCGGGAAAAAGATCTGTTTTCTTCGCTCCGCTGGGAATCGAACCACAGGTCTTCCGATTGCCGTTCGCGTGCTCTCACCACTAAGCTACTAGAGAGATCGAAGGCAGATACTTTTTCAGATATACGCTTTTCATAGCAAGGTGTTATGTTTAAAATCAAGTTGAATTAGAAGGAATCTGTATTATCATCAGAGTTGGTAACGATCGATCAATCTTCTTCTTTATCAACTCTGATGATAATAAAGATTCTTTCTAATTTAACTTGATTTTAAACATAACACCTTGCTTTGAAAAGCACATATCTGAAAAAAGTATCTGCCTTCGATCTCTCTAGTGGATTAGTGGTAAGAGCACCCGATCGGCAATCGGAAGACCTGTGGTTCGATTCCCAGCGGAGCGAATGAGAAAGATCTTTTTTCAGAAGTTAAAATTTTTTATTCAAAAATCCAAACTCCATCTAGTCTGAAAAGTTGTGAAAGATATCTACACATGATCGATCGTTACCAACTCCGATGATAATACAGATTCCTTCTAATAATTTGTCTATTCGGTTATAAATTCATCTCTCTTGATTGCAAACTAATTTTTTTGTTGAAAATTTATTTTGTCCAGTTGACAATTTTACTACTTGGTTAAATGTTAAACTATTATGTTAAAACATTATTTTTTGGTTGAGGATACATATCTTCGGTTGAAAATTTAACTATTTTGTTGAAAATTCCTTTGATTTTTTGGTTAAAAATTAGATTTGTTCAACTGAAAATTTTACTGTTCCATTTTTGATTGAATATTGATCCATCTAGGTTCAAAAATCAACCATTTGGTTGTATTCAAAATTTAACTATTTTGTTGAAAATTCATGTATTTTGCCGAAAATTAATTTTTTTGGTTGAAAATTCAACTATTTTGTTTAAAATTCGTCTTCTTTTGATCTGCGCATTTTTATTCATTACTTAAGTTTAAAGAGTATCTCTTCAAATTAATTTGCTTCGTTGAAAATTTTGGAGGGAAATTCAACAATGTTTGGTTGAAAGTTAAACAAGTTCATTGAAAATTCATTTTTTTGGTTCAATTAGGACTGATCTTTTTAGTTAGATTTTCAATCAATAAAGAATAATTTTCAACGAAAAATATAATCATTATTATTTTAACAAACAAAAAATTGTAATTTAAATAAAAAACAGTATAATTTAACCAAAAAGATGAATTCTCAACAAAAAATTTATTAATTGATATCTCAACCATAAAGATTTCAATTTCAAATGAAAAATAGTTTAATTCAACAAAAAAATACGAATTTTTTAACAAAATAGTGGAATTTTCAAGCAAGAAAGATTATTTTCTACCAAGAAAAATGTGCTTTCAAATAGTTGGAATTTCAATAGAAAGGGACAAATTTTTTAGATTACAGAGGAATTTTCAATCAGAATGCACAAATGTTCTATCCGAAAGGACGAATGTACTACAAAAAGTCAGTTAAATTTCCGAACGAAAAAGATTACTTCTTAACATAATAATTGAATTTCCAACAAAATAGTTCAATTATCGACTAAAATTAGGAATTTTGTAAGAAACATTTATTTTTAACAAACAAGTTCTGCTCAACTAAGTATAGATAAATTTTTAAGCCAAAAGACGAATTTTCTACGAAAGAGTAAAATTTTCAACCAAATAGTTTCATTTTGAACTGGAAACGATAAATTTTCCACCTAAAATGGAATTGTTAAATTTGCAATTCAAAAAATTGATTATTAACCCAAAAAAAAAAAATGTTTCAAAGGTGGTAAAACTCTCAACCAAGAAAATTATTTTTCTAACAAAAAGGACGAATTTATTACAAAATACACAAATTTCTAAACAAAAAGTTGTATTTTCAGCTAAAAACAATCAACTTTCCACAAAAAATGGAAAAGATAAATTATCACTTTAAAAAAATTAATTTTCATCTAATTTGCCGTGATTTATACAATTAAAAAAATTGGCGTAGCTGGAAAAGGGAATGGACTAGAGACTAGAGGTCCGAAAATTTCGGGACAACTAGCCAAGCTTATAATAATAATTCAAAATGATAAAACTTGCGACAAAGTATTACAATATTTTTAAAAATCTGCAGTATATTTTAACAATTGTACAGTATATTTTATATACAAATGGTGATTATTTTTCAATTCAACTGGGCAGCCCTACAAATTGTTCCTTTTGCTGAGAAAATGATCTCTATTTTGTTTCAGAATGTTAAAAAAATATTTAGAGGTCGCTCAAGGTCATTTCAGGGCAAAAATGCTCATTTCCAATTAAATTGATGCTATTAATTAATTATTCATTTGTGGCGTATATGAATTTTTTTCCTTACAATTCAATATTGCACTCCGATTTTTTCAGATTTTTACAATAATATCCAAAGGTCACTCAAGGCCATTTTAGGGCAAAAATGGCCATTCCTAATGAAATTGACGCTATTCATTGATTATTCATTTCTGACGCGTATGAATTTTTTCTTTTCCATGGTATTTTTTTTTAATTTTTGCTTCAAATTAAAAATAGAAAATGTTAGGAATAGTAGGATATCGCAGCTTCATTAATATATGATCAAGTTTCGTCTTTAAATTGTAATTACGAAGAATTAATTATCATAAGTTTACAATCATCACAATTCACAAAAAGCGCATTTTTTGCGAAATGACCTTGAATGTCCTTCAAATAATATGACAAAGATTTATTAAACAACTTGACTAATTTTTTTTGCCGAAATGAATAAATTGACACTTGAAAAAGGTAAAATTTTTGAATTACTATTTTTCGCAAAATGACCATGAATGACCCCGAAGTAATATTACACGCAGTTGTTAAACCTTTTGACTAATTTCTTTGCCGCAATGAATGAATTGACACTGTTTCTGAAAAATGAACTCGAGAAAATTTAGTTGAATCAACATTTTATTAAGAAAATGACCTTGAGCCACCTTTGAATGTCATTGCAAAACTCTGATAAAGCTGCAACATCCTACTGTTTTTAAGATTCTTTATTTTTAATTAGAAGCAAAATTTTTTAAAAATAACTATCATGAAAGAGAAAAAATTGTTGAATTACTATTTTTCGCAAAATGACCTTGAATGACCCCGAAGTAATATTACACGCAGTTGTCAAGCCTTTCGACTAATTTTTTTCACCGCAATGAATAAATTGATACTGTTTCTCAAAAAAGAGCTCGAGAAAATGTACTTGAATCAAAATTTTATTAAGAAAATGATTTTGAGCCACCTTTGAATATCATTGTAAAAGTCTGAAAAAAAATCTGAGTGCAATATTGGCTTGGAAAGAATAAAATTCATTCGGCCCTAAAATGGCCTTAAGCGACCTTTGAATGTTATGCTAAAAATCTGAAAAAAATCTCAGTAGAGTAGAACGGGGCGAGGCAGCCAGTGGGGCGAGGCAGCCAATTTCTTCCTATTCCCACAGCGTTAATTGAAATCGCGCGTCTTTGTACTGTAAGGTCGGTTAGGTTAGTCCGCTGTACTCGCTGAAAGTAAAACAACTTCAGTGAGTATTTTCCGTAGTAGAATGTTGTGCTCAACACAATGAAATGGTTGGTTTTTCGATATTAAAAATAATTTTTTTGTGTGAAATTTTTGTGGTAAAATGCACATGTGGGGCGAGGTAGCCAAAAAAGGGCAGATTATGCCGAAAAAGCTAAAAATCGAATTTCTTGTGGCGACCCTCGACGAGGCCGCCCAGAGAATGTTTGAACTCCTTATGAAACCTCGGACAGCAGCAACGAAGATGACATATTAATTTTTCCGATTTTTTCCAATTTTGTTTTGTTTTTTCTTTTTAGTTCCATTAAATGTCAGAGAAGACATTTAACTTTGTTTTTTAATTTTTATATATCATCTCAGCCCTAATGAAGAACTTAGACATTATTATACGTCTGTATATTATATGGTTGGCTGCCTCGCCCCACGATTTTACAGATGAGCAAAAACATAGCGTCTCTGAAAAAGGTTGTGGAAACTGTAATGGGCAAGCTACGTCAAAATGCAGCCAGGCAATTTTGTAGCCAAAGAATCAAGCTTTCAAACGACATCATATACAATTTGATGTCATTTCGAACAAGTGCTCTGCACTTCAAAATGTGGCGTCCTGGCTGCCTCGCCCCGTTCTACTCTACAATATTGAATTGTGAAGAAAATAATTCATACGCGCCAGATATGAATCATCAGTAAATAGCGTCAATTTGATTAAGAATGACCATTTTTCCCTAAAATGACCTTGAGCGACCTCTAAATATATTTTTTTAATTCTAAAATAAATCAAAGGTTTGTTGTCTTGGCAGAAGGAACAATTTGTAGGATAATTGAATAAAAAAATAAGCATATAAAATTATACTTATTTTAAAAATGAGTTTTTCTTCAAAATCAATGTTTTGGATTTTGTTCCCAATGAGGCCAAGTTTTAATTAAATTGTACAATTTGTTTCCTGGACATGTAGTAGCAGAAGCTTGTCGGTGACCAATTAAATAATAATCGCTTTTAATTTGTCCCAATGCGACTCCGTATTGAATAAGTTCTTTAAGAGCAACAATCGCAGCAGAATTGGGCTCTCGATCTAAACAGTAAAGTTGATATCAATTAACTTTTCATTATTATTTATATTAAATTATTCGTCTACATACTAAGTATAATTTTAACTCATTCAGTAATAACTAGAAATAATATCAACTTACCTGTGAAAATTCCAATGACGCAGATACCAATGCTTTCAGCATTGTAAGCTGGTGCATGGGCTCCTCTTTTTGACCATCCACGGCCTTCGTAAACGTTTCCGTCTTCACCAACCAAAAAATTGTACCCTATATCACTCCAATTATTGTGATTAATGTGATAATCCTGCGAACAATTTCAAAAAAATTTTTGATGAATTAAATACGTTCTAAAGTACCGTCAAACGGGGTAATTTCGGACATATGGGGTAAATTAGGCACCCCTAAATTTACTAAATTGATAGGATAGATTACTCAAAACTGTTCCAAGAATATGGAATCATTTTAAGCCTTAAAAGGTTCTAGATTCTGATTAAAACCTCCCACCTTAAGTAATTTAAACTATCAATTTAGGAATATCCGAATTCGCCCCACATGTCCGAAATTACCCCGTTGGACAGTAAGTGCTTAAAAGGTAAATATAAAATTTGTGTTGTTCTTTAAAGTGTTCTTAAGGATGTTCTAGGTGTACTGTCAAGATCAAAATTACTTAATCTTTAACCAATGGTTGCTGCAACAACTTTTAGAAGAGAACTCTAAGCATCAATAATAAAAAAATATTTGACTTCATAATTGTTTATTCAAATGTAGTTATTTGCATATCACAATTTTTTATCTACAGATGCCCGAATAATGTATTTGTTTATTGATTTTTTTTTAAATATGAAATATATCAACAAATTATGAATTTTGCTGAAATTATCGTGAAGTTCCCAATTGAAAAGACTGACATCGGAAAAAAACGAAATTTTCTGTCGACAAATGCCTGATTAATGCATTTGTTTACTAAACTTGTTTGAAAAAATCATAAAATTCATCAACTAATTATGAATGTTGCTGAAAATGTCATAAACTTCCTAACTGAAAGCACTGTCATTGGAAAAAAAATCTGCCGACAAATGCCCGAATAATGCATTTGTTCATTAAATTTGTTTAGAAAATCATGAAATTAATCAATAAATTATGAACTTTGCTAAAATTATCATATAGTTTTTAATTTTTTAAAATGACATAGAAAAACGAATCTTTATGTCGAAAAATGCCCGATTAGTGCATTTGCTTATTAAATTTGCTTATAATATTAACAATAATAATCTCAAGGAGAAATTTCTTCATCTTCATATTGTTTTTATCCAAATTTCTTTCCATATAACTTTAAAAAACGTAAAATTATGGAAAATCATAGAAAACATTCTTTCAGCAAATAATTTATTTATAACAATTTTTTTTGTAAATTATATAATATTGGAACATCTTTAACTAATGTTACTCTATGAAACATAGACGATTTCAACAATTTTCCTGTTATTGACGAGCATTGGGAACGTCAAATAGAAAAAATCGCAATTTTTTTTCGTCGTGTTTGTTTATTTATAACAAAAATGAAAACCTAATTTAAAAATCAGGCTTTTGTTTCAAATTTGTATTTTTCTGTAGAAAAGTCTATTGAAATCCTTTTGTATGAAAATTCAACTCTTTTTTTTTTAATTTGTCTTTTTGATTTAAAAATTCATCTGCTTTAGAGGAATTTTTATTTTTCTTGGACAAAAATGCAACTATTTTGTTGAAAATTTAACAATCTTGTTCAAAACTCATACTTTTTGGTTAAAAATTATACTACTTAGCACAAAATTGACTCATAGTTTAGAATTCTTATTTTGGCGTTGAAAGGTGAACTAGAATTTTCTTTGGATGAAAATTTAATTATTTAAAAAAATTTTTTTTTTATTTCATCTATTTTGAAAGAAAATTTTTCATCTCTCTTGAATGAAAATGCAACTGTTCGGTTAAAAATTCAACACTTTTTTGAAAATTTGTCTTTCTGATTTCAAAATTTACCTGTTTTAGCCAAAATTACATCTTTCTTGGATAAAAATGCAAATATTTGGATTAAAATTCAACAATTTTGTTGAAAAGTCATACTTTTTGGTTGAAAATTCTGCTGTTTTTTTGAAAATTTAACTATTTTGTAGAAAATTTACTTTTTAGTTAAATTTAATATTTTGGTGTTGAAAAGAGAACTGAAATCTTTTCTGGATGAAAGTTCAAATATTTTTTGAAATTTTTTATTTTTTTATTCAAAATTCATTTGTTTAATACTAATTTCATCTTTCGTGGCTTAAAATTCAACTATTTGGTAGAGAATTGAACTATTTCGTTAAAAATTAATCCCTTTTGTTTGAAAAAATCTGTCTTTTTGAATAAAAAATTCAATTTTGTTCGTAGAAACTTTTTTTTTATTAAAAAAATTCATAGTTTGATCTTGAAAAGTCAACTGGAATCTTTTCTGGATGAAAATTCAACTATTTTTTCTAATTTGTTTTCTTTTCAAATGAGAATTCATCTGTTTTAAGAGAAATTGTATGTTTTTTGTTTCCATCTTGAATTGTTTTTTCAATTATTTTGTCAAAAAGTCATCCTTTTTGGGTAAAAATTCGTATTTTTGGATTGAAAATTCAATTTTTTCGTAGAAACTTATTTCTTGGTTAAAAATTCATATTTTTATCGTAAAAAGTCAACTAAAATATTTTTTAACAGAAATTCAACTAGTTTTTTTTAGTTTATCATTTTGATTTGTAAATTCATCACTTTGGTTGAAAGTTTAACTATTTTGTTGATGATTAATCTTTTTAAATTGAAAATTCAACTACTTGGGTAAAAGTTGAACTGCATTGTTAAAAATGTATTTTTCTGATTGAATTCTTATGTAACTTTTCCATCTTTTTAAGATTGATCCTTTTTAGTTGAAAATTCTCCTTTTTTCGTAGAAAAAATACTTTTCTTGGTTTAAAATTTCATTTTTTTTTTTGTAAAAATGAATCAGTTTCGTGGAAAAATAATTTTTTGCTGAAGTCACATTTTTTGTTTGTAAATTCAATTTATGTAGCAAAAACTCGTCTTTCAGCTTAAAGGTTCAACATTTTAGGTAAAATTTTCTTTCTGTGGTGAAAAATCTTCATTTGTTGAAAATTCATCTTCTTGATTTTAAAAAAACTTTTTCTTGTATAAATTTAATGTTTTCTTATTGAAATATAAACTATGGCACTTTTGGTTGGAAATTTATATTTTCACATTGAAAATTCAACTATTATGTTGCAAATTGTATTATTTTGTTAAAAATTCAAGTATTTTGTTAAAAAGCTATTTTTTGTAGAAGAAAATACATTCTTTCCTTTAAAATAAATTAATAAATTTGAAAATTTTAAATTTGTATCTGAAATACTGTTTGATTCCGTTTATAAAAGATTCTACGTTAAAAGTATTCAAAGATTAAAATGTTGCTGGGTTAATTGAAACGGCAAGTGAAGTTCTTCATCTTTTCCAAAAAAGAAAATCGAAAGGCAAATGAAGATTCATCAACTAAAAGACAACATAATTATTAGAAAAATATTTTTTCAATCAATATTGTATTACCTGGAAAGATCTGACTTTTGCTTGACAAATTACTTGCGACGTACAACCTTCTGTAGCTGAGTGATGGACAACAACAAATGGAGGTGGATTTTTAGAAAGATTATCTACTGGACCTTTTGGGGGCTTCGCACCCCACTCACTTCTAGTTACGATATTCGGGTTCGCCGAAGGTTTTTCTATGTACCAAAAAAATTGTAAAAATGTGAGTAAAAATCTTACATACCTACAGTAAATTGAAATTAGGCTGAAAGAAATGTTATAAATATTTTCAAAAATGGAATTAATTATCGACTTAGTAAAAAATTCTTCTGAATTAATAAGCAACACTTTCACCCTCGTTCGAAAGCAGACACCTTGTGTGGCCAAAGGATTTTCGAAAATTTCCGAAATTCTCGAAGCTACACACTATTTTAAAGTTTTAGGCGGACTTTTCTTTGAATTGTATCTAATATTTTCGACCCTCTTTTTCGGTTTCTGATCAAACTTGTAGGCTTTTTGCAAAACAAGATGCTGTTTTGTATAAAATATGGAAGAAAAAAAAATTCAAAATTTTCACACCAAAAATTGAAAACAATTTTTGGATTGGATTTTTGACGGAATAGGCTATATTTTTGCTTATAATCATATTCCTTTTTGCTTCCTCATAGAGGAAGCTTTGTAATGGTAACATTTTTTAAAATTTTTAAATGCATTCAATTAAACCCTCCCTAATTTAAAAATATCTAATACAATGTTCTAAGCAATTGTCCGGATGTGTGTGTGCGTGTGTGTGGATGTGTGGATGTGTGTGGGGATGTGTGGATGTGTGGATGTCACGCTTTTTTGTGAACATGATAACTAGAAAACGGTTACAGATAAATTGATGAAATTTGAAGAGCTTATTTTCCTCACTAATATCTTGAAACTGACCGAAGGATTTCTGAAAATATTTATTGCATTTTTTTCTAGCACTCAATAATATTTTAAAAATCGGTTTTTTATAGTAAAACTTTTTTCATTCGCATAATTCAAAGTTGATGCAAGAATATAAAAGATTCCGTGGTTCGGGACGAATCGATTGACCTGTAATATTAATACATTTTATTGAAGTGTACGGAAGTTATGGTAACTTATATATTTTGAAAATCGGTTTTTTATAGTAAAACTTTTTTCACTAGCATAATTCAGAGTTGATGCAAGAATATAAAAGATTCCTTGGCTCGAAACGAATCGATTGACCTATAATAATAATAATGCATTTTATCAAAGAGTAGGGAAGTTATGGTAATTTATATATTCTGAAAATCGGTTTTTTATAGTAAAACTTTTTTCATTAACATAATTTAAAGTAGAAGCAAAAACAGAAAAGGTGTGTTGATTCGAGTCGAATCGATTGACCTATAATATTAATAAATGTTATTGAAGAGTAAGAAAGCTATGGTAATGCATAATATTTGAAAATACGGTTTTTTATAGCAAAACTTTTTTCATTAGCATAATTCAAAGTTGATGCAAGAATGTAAAAGATTCCTTGGTTCGGGACGAATCGATTGACCTATAATTTTAATGCATTTTATCAAATTGTAGGGAAGTTATGGTAATTTATATATTTTGAAAATTGATTTTTTACAGTAAAACTTTTTTCACTAGCATACTTCAAAGTTGATGCAAGAACAGAAAAGATGTGTTGATTAGAGTCGAATCGATTGACCTATAACATTAATACATTTTATTGAAGAGTATGGAAATTGTGAAATTGCATAATATTTGGAAACACGGTTTTTCATAGTAAAACTTTTCACAGTAACATAATTTAAAATTGATGCAAGAACGGAAAAAATCTCTTGATTCGAGGCAAATCGATTGATCTATAATAATAATAATACACTTTATTGAAGATTAGGGAAGTTTTGCTCATTTATAATATCTGAATCATCAGTTTCAAACAGAACAAGTTTTTTCGTCGACATAATTTAAAGTTGATGCATGAATAGAAAAGACTTTTTGATCATAAATTTTCAAATAGAGTAATATTATGACAATTTTTGTGAAGAAATCATAAAGCTGGGAAAGGGATAGGGTGCGACAGAACTTTTCCTTTCCCTTTTCCAGCTCAAAAACTTATTATTTCGAACGCAAGATTTGATTTGTCTGATTTGTCTTTGTATTTCAAACATTTTTTGTATTATTTTGTAATTTTTCATTTTTGGTAAATTTCTATTTTTAAATTGAGCAAAATGAAGACTTTGGTTTGTCTATTATTGAAAAAAATAACTAATGTTTCCTCTATGAGGAAGCAAATACATTTGCTAACGGGAAGCAAGGTGCTCGTGAAATGAGCACCATATAATAAATTATAAATACAAACAAAGTGGAAACACTCGAGATCGAATTCACAGCTATTTTTTCTTTAATTGAGAAAAAATAAACACTCATCTGATTTGCGAATTACGAATACACTCAACTCCCGATATAAGAACGGCTTCAAGTACGGCTTGCAGTGGCCTTGATCCTAAATCGGGAGGAATCCAACCGTAAACAGGCAGGGCCGCATGAACCACTTCGGTTGGATTGGGACGCATGACGCAACCTGATACAACTAATGCGCTGAGAGTGCGGCCCTCATGCTGCTGTCACGCTTGAATGATCACCGCCTCTCTATTGGTCCCTCGGCTCCCCTCATCACGAAACTGTCGAGGAAATCAATTTCTAGAAGTATCGTAAACCTTCGGGTGTTCTTATATCAAGAGTTGAGTGTATTAATTAAAGAGCAGCAGTCCAATGCCATTTCAAAGAATATTTTTAATTTTTCAGCAACTTTCGGTTATTTTGGTGTGATTTTCCCTAAAATTCGTATTTTAAAACAAAAAATGATAAATAAATACAATTTACAAGCTTAAACAATTTCAGATTGTATAAGCGTTATTCTTCGGAAATTTAAATACACATATAAATAATATAATAATATACATAAAATAACTCACATATAATAATATAACTATAATAATAATATAAAAAAGCATCGTATTTCAAAGAAGACTCATAATCTTTAAACAATTTTAGGTTACGTTTGGTGTATTACATCGAAAATTGGACTTTTGAAACATAAATCATCATAATTTGAACAAAAGATTTACAATCTTTCGACAATTTTGGATTTTGTTAGTCTTTCTTATCGGACATTCGTATTTTTAATAAAAAAAATATATTTTAAAGAAGATTCAGAACTGTTAACCAGTTTTAGGTTATTTTGGCATTTTACACCGGAAATAGGTATGTTTACTGAAAAATCATTAGATTTCAAAGAAGATTAAAAATTTGCGTACAGTTGATATGTTACTCTATCGGTTTTCACAGGAAATTTCGATTAAGATTTCAGAGAAGTTTTGCAATTTTGGAACAATTTAAGGTTATGTTGGGGGTTTTAACTATAAATCGGCTATTATAAACAAAAATCAATAATTTCACAGAAGATTTACAATTTGGAACAATTTTTGTTACGTTATGTTATTTTTTTCATCGAAAATTGGTATTCTTAATCAAAAAATTATATTTTAAAGAAGATTCACAACTTTTTAACACTTTTAGGTTATTTTGGCGTTTTACACTGGAAACAGGTATTTTTCGTAAAAAATCATTAGATTTCAAAGAAGATTATAAATTTGTGTACAATTGATATGCTAAACTGGCTGTTTTCACCAAAAATGTCGATATAGATTTTAAAGAACATTTACAATTTTGGGACAATTTGAGGTTATGTTAGCGTTTCAATCGGAAATTCGGAGAATCAAACAAAATTTACAACCTGAAATAATTTTCGTTATGTTATATTATTGTTTTCCATCCAAAATTGTTATTTTTATTTGAAAAATTATATTTTGAAGAAGATTCACAAATTTTTAATAATTTTAGGTTATTTTGGCGTTGTACACCGGAAATAGGTATTTTTAGTAAAAAATAATTAGATTTCAATCAAGATAAAAAATGTGTGGACAACTGATATATTGAACTAGTGGTTTTCACCAGAAAGTTCGATATAGATTTCAAAGAATATTTACAATTTTGAACAGATTTAAGGTTGTGTTAGCGTTTTTAACCGAAAATCGGCTTATTTGAAAAAAATGCGTCATAACTACAAAGGCGATTTACATTTGGGAACAACTTTTGTTACGTTATATTATTGTTTTTCGTAGAAAATTGTTATTTTTAATTTAAAAAATTATATTTAAAGAAGATTCACAAATTTTTAACAATTTTAGGTTAGTTTGGCGTTTTATACCGGAAACAAGTTTTTTAAGTAAAAAATCATTAAATTTAAAAAAAATTACAAATTTATGTTCAATTGATATGTTAAACTAGCGGTTTTCAACGAAAATTTCGCGGAAGATTTCACAGGAGATTTACAATTTTAGAACAATTTAAGGTTATGTTAGCGTTTTCAACGGGAAATTGACTGTTTTAAAAAAAATCATTAACTTCGAAGAAGATTTACAATTTGGAAAAATTTTTCTTATGTTATCGTTTTCCGTCAAAAATTGGTATTTTCATTTTTAAAAATACGTTTTAAGGAGAATTCACAACTTTTTAAGAGTTTTAGGTTATTTTAGCGTTTTACACCTAAAATAGGTATTTTTTTGAAAAATCATTTTTCAAAAAAGATTACAAATGAATGCACAATTGTTATGTTAAACTAGCGGTTTTCACCAGAAATTTCTATATAGATTTCAAAGAAGGTATACAATTTTTGAACAATTTAAGGTTATGTTAGCGTTGTTAATCGGAAATCGGCTATTTTAAACCAAAATAAAAAAAAGAATATATCAATAAAATATAAATATATAAAATAATAATGAATAATATTAAAATAAAATAATAATAATAAAATATATTTAAAAAATATAAATTATACGCCACATTCAATCAGTTGTTTCCCTGGCGAAAGTATCGGATAGGAATTCCTTCCGAACCAATCCGAATCATTCTGCAATCTGTATCCGAACCAATCCGAGTCAATTCGAACCAATCCGAAAAAAGTTCTACATTTCGTTTGACCCAAGTCTTTTCAAAATTAATCCGACTCAATCCGGTTCAATGCGAACTCCAAAAAAAAACAAGCGGAATCAATCCGAACCAAAGTTTCAATCCGAATGAATTGGAAGTCGGATTGATATACACTGAATTTTCCATCCGAATGAATCCGAGTACGGATTGAATTGGATTCATTCAGATTGAAAATTGTTTTAGGTAAATCCCAGTTCGGATTCATTCAGATTGGAAATTTGGTTCGGATTCATTCGGATTGAAAGTTCAGATTGAACCGGATTGAGTCGGATTAATTTTTGACCGATTTGGATCGAACGAAATGTAAAAAAAAATTCGGATTGGTTCGAATTAACTCGGATTGGTTCGGATACAGATTCCGGAATGATTCGAATGATTTCGGATTGGTTCGGAAGGAATTCCTATCCGATACTTTCGCCAGGATTGTGGGATATGGTGTTTAAAAAAACTCGGATCTCAAAATTCAAAGTCCTGTAACTCTCTGCATTTTTAAAATTTTGAAAAAACATTTTAACCATAAAGTTAACTTACCAAACACTAAAGTTTAACCAAGTTTTATAAAAATCGCTAGACCCCCCTGCAACTCTGATAATCAGGAAATTTATTGACCCAGGTACTATTGATTCAAATAAATATAAAATGAAACGATAATTATTTATTTCAGCTCAACAGTGCTGCTATGAATTTCGATAATAAATTCATTTAAATCAATAAGACCTGCTTTTGAACGAGCGCGAAATTAAGACTTTTTTATTTAATAGCATTTTTACTCATGGTCCTCTTAAACTGTGGAAAACCCATAAAATGTCCTAATTTTTGGTCAAAAAACAAAATTAACCTTTTTTTTTCATAAAATATTCCCACGATCGCGTTTGATATTTTTTCCCTCCCCTGGCGAAAGTTTTGGATAGGAATTCATCCCTCACCAATCCGAAGTCATCCGAATCATTCCGGAAACTATATCCGAACCAGTCCGAGTTAATCCGAACCAATCCGAAAAAAGTTTTATATTTTGTTGGAAGGAAATCGGTTAAAAATGAATCCAACTCAATCCGATTCAATCGGAATCAATCCGAACCAAATTTCCAATCCGAATGAATCCGTACTCGGATTGACCTAAGCCGATTTTGAATCCGAATGGATTCTTTTGGATTGAAAATTTGGTTCGGATTGGTTCGGATTGAACCGGATTGAGTCGGATTAATTTTTAACCGATTTGGATCGAACGAAATGTAGAACTTTTTTCGGATTGGTTCTCCAATGGCATTTTTATCATAAAAAGGAACGAATTTCTAACAAAACAGTCGAATTTTTGAAATGAAATTTGAATTTAACAAAATAGTTCAATTTTCAACCAAATCATTAAACTTTCAACAAAATAGTTGAAATTAAACAAAATTGCCGCATTTTGAACCTAGAGGTTGGAAATTTGGTTAAATTTTAACTACTCGGTCGAGAGCTTAATTATTTTGTTGAAAATTTAACTGTTTTATTAAAAATTCGTTCTTAAAAAATAATTTGTTCAACTGAACTTCTTTGTTTAAAATTCAACTATTTTATTAAATCATCGAAAAAATTCGTCTTTACAATTAGTTAAATTAAATAAACCAATTAGTTACATTTTTAAGCCAAGAAGACGAACTTTTTCGACGATGGTTAAATTTTCTAGAAAATACACGAATTTTCAACCAAATAGTCGAATTTTCGA
>CAKNXH010001658.1:17525-48179 GCA_932178445.1 Andricus quercusramuli | reverse complement strand
AAAATAAAAAATAGGAAATACCACTAATTATAAAATCATTTTTCATTATATTTTTTTATAAAATAAACCTTACAAAAGGGTGAAGTTTTAACCCACATCACCCCTTTATTAATCAAGAAAAATGATTTCATAATCAGTGGTATTTCCTATTTTTTATTTTTTTGGGACATTTGGTAACATATTTTTATATTCTTTCACCAGGTCGCTAGGGAGGTCCAAAAAATAGGCGAACTTTGGCGTCACTATTTCAAGTTTAAATAAGAAAGACGAATTTTTAAAAAAATAGTTTAATCCTTAGTCAAGAGAAAAAACTTTCCACGAAACATGAAATCATTACATTTTTAAATAAAAAAAATTATTTTCCACAACAAAATTTAAAAAGTAGTAAAATTTTTAAATAAATAGTTTATTTCTTTAACAAAAATCGAATGTACCCGCAAGAAGATAAATTTTCTACCAAAAATGACGAATTTTTAACCAAATAGTTATTTATAAATATGATAAACTAACTTAATCAACGTTATGAAAAATATTTGTTTATGCTTATTTTTATTATGAAACATTAAAAATTGTTCGATATGTCATGCAAATGAATGAAACTGACCGTAAGTAGCTGGAACGGATTGAACTGTATTTTTTGATGTAATAACAGTTTTAGCTTCTGAAATGTAGATAAGACACAGCACAGTTCCAATTATTGTATACATCTTTACCAATTTTTTTTTCACTCACTAGGTGGTAGAAATCTATTGCGAATAAAAATTGCACTGAAGAAGCGATGAGAATTTATGACAAATGCAAATCAATACATATATAGTTATGTATATATAGGATATTGTTAATTGAACAAGATATCGAAGTCCAATAGTATCTCTAAACTGGTGTTCCCCGTCCAATCTTATCTCTAAACTGGTGTTCCCCGTCCAATCTTATTTTCTCTCTTTCCTCACGTCTCTCTTTTTCTATCTCGCAAAAACATTAGATTATGATGTGCTCATGTGTATTTGTGTATTTTCGTTATGTAGAAAGAATTATGTGATCAATGCAGGCGCGGATCTACATGCTGGCGAAATCGGCGATCGCTCTCTAAAGGATTTTTAACTTCCCCGATTCGAAATTTTAGCCCTCTTTTAGACCTCTAAATTGCAGGACTTAATAGGACTTGGGAGGGCTTGTCGAGGTCTTCATTTGTATTAAATAAAGCCTTCTTTGAGTCCTCCAAAGTGGCACAATAGTCCATTTTCCTCACTTCCAGGGCTAAAAGAGGGCCTAATTTAATAAAAATGTAGCCCTGTATAGGTCCTCCTGAGTCCTCTGTTCAGGCCCTGCTGTAGCCCTCCGAATTCTCTAGATGAATGGTGACGTCACATGACCATTTACCCCAGGACAAACACAAGTACACTAAAAGTATAGGGATTAATTTAATAATCTGATTATATTTCCATTAAAAACAATAATGGGTGTCAATTAAAAATTGTTGTAAAAAAGCAATGTTGTTTTTCATGGAAATATAATCAGATTATAAAATTAGCCCTATACTTTTGGTGTGTGTCTGTTATAAGTAAAAACGATCATTGACCAGAAATTGTGTTTTTGTAATTCTTATATTAATCTTTGACACAACTTTTAAGTTATGGAAAATCTCGAATAATCGAATTAGTAATTTTTTAATAATCTTTGATCGCTTATTTTTCGCTAATGGAATATGTAAAATGTCACCTTTAATTACTTAAATTTTATCTGTTTTGACTTAAGAAGCAAAAAAGCACAAAAACTCTCTCAAGTTGATACTCATTCCCACATTTTAACATTTTTCTCAATAAGAAAAGTGTAAATTGTTCAAATGTATGTTTGTGCTGATAATTAGAAAATATAAAGAATGAGTTGATGTCAATTGAGTTATTCTTTCTGTCTCGTATTTATGTATATTGATATTTCATCAAATTTTAGTGATGGAGAAACTATTCAAAGCCTTGTTAAAGTAAATTTTGGTTCTAAATATTATTTCTGGTGCCCAGGTTTTGAAATTTTTATCTCATCTCTATTATATATACTTTCTCCATTCTATGCGAAATGTTCCAGCATTTTAACAATCCTTGCAAAAAATGTTTAGGGATACAATTATGCTCTTATATTTGTCTGTTCTTAAAACATCATACATTTTATGACTTTTATCAGAGTAAATTAATTATTTTTCAATCGAACATAAAATGAGAGTTTTTATCTTTGTATTAGCAACAATTTTCATTCATAAGATATTTTTTGAAACTCATACCACTAAAAAATATTTGTTAAATCTGAAAAAATTAGGAGAGTATTTTTTCACCGAGAGAAATAAACTACCGTCGCGATACGGTTGCCGAAGAATAAAAACAAGTTTTTTGTAAACCGCCCTAATAGGTATCCAATTTTCAGTTTATTTTGTATAATATATAAAATTATGTAAAAATTAGGTAAATAACTCTTAGTTTCAAAAACATTATATAACATAAATACGTAAATATGAAATATTTATTTGTAGAAACAAATAATAATTGCCTAGATTTTTGAAATTAAAATATGTTAAAAGTGATTGAAAATTGCTTTCGAAGTGAAGTTGCAGGGACCACAGCCCAAAAATAGGTCAAGAATGGAAAAATAGGGAAATTTTTTCACGAAAAAGGCGGAGAATATTGTTAATATATATACTGTTAATTTCTTTAAATATAAATTATCTTCCACTTTTAACGCTCAACTTACTGTTCCATGTGAAGAAGTTATATATAATTTATATATAGTGGAGAAAAAACTGATATTTTTTATTTGTTTTCCAAAGAAAATTTCGAAAAAGAAATGAAAAATATCATTGCCTTTTACACTATATATATATATATATATATATATATATATATATATATATATATATGACGGATTGTAATTTAAATCTTTATAAAATTTACGCACCATTCGTGTATTTTAGAATTTCGTTCGATACATATTGCATGTTTTTTATAAATTAATAAAGTGCAAAAGTGATCGTAACCATTACCCTAATAGACTTAGAAACTGTAAGCATCATTTGAAAAATTCGGAAATTTATCTCACAGTTAGAGCCAAGCGAAAAAAAAAATTTATTACGGTTATCCAGGACAATTCTTTTTTTTAAATGAGGAAGTTTTACATATTCCCATAAAAAAACTTTCCAGAACCTACATCATTGAACATTATTGTGATTTCGTATACTCAAAATTGGGCTAATAAGCAATGTGCCATAAATGTTTCCCCATAAAAAACAGAACAGAAGATAATTATAAATTTCAAATTTGTATTGATTTTTTTCGAATTTCAGAAGAATCAACTTTTTAGCTCTGCCTTATATACCATAACTGTTTCTTATTATGCATATTAACAAATTAAGTAAATAAAATAATTATGATAAATATGTAATTACCTAGAATACTTAAATTATATAAATACGAGAAAAGTACATAGGTCGTCAGGACTTAAGCGGATCAAAAGAGGCCCTTGAGGTCCAATGGGATTCAAAAGAGGACGTGGAGGGTTAAGCAGGGCTAAAGGAGGCCTCAAATGGAATCATGCAGGGCTAAAGTAGCGCCAAAATTTCGAATCGGAGATCCCTTCACTTTTTTTCACGGGAAAAAAGGAGAAAAATTATTTTAAAAATGTTAATATTTAAATGATCGCGAAATATTATTTATAATAATCTCCGAATTCATTCATTCACATTGTTTATCTGTCAATTTGACAGTTTATTATAGCATACGTCAGTTTTGACATCATGTTTAACTTTTAATATGTCCTAGCATAAAGTTGCTCCGCATGCATGGAAATGCTTTATAATTGATTTTCAAGTTACTACTTTTGTACTGTAGATTTTGAAACACATATTCCAAAGTATTCCTAAATATTAAGAAATATTCTGAAATATTGTATTCCCAAATTCCCCGATTTTTTCCCTCCCGTTCACCGATTGTATTCGTATAGCCCAACGTTGGTATGTTGAGAAACTACTTTGCTATTTCAAAAAAAAAAATTAAACTTTAGTTTAACTTTACCTTAAAAAATATTTTTCATCTTTTTCGCTAATTAGCTAAAATAATATGTGCGCCAATTCAAGAAATTACAACTTACCGGAAAATGGTCTCAATGGCCCCATTTTTTAGATAAATTTTCAACCAAAAAGATTAATCCTTAACAAAATACATACATTTATAACCTAATAGTTAAATTTTCAACCAAGAAGATTAATTTTCTACTAAAAAGACGAATTAAGAAAATGCCATACATTTGCAACTAAATAGATCGAAAAATAGATATGATGTTAGTCCAAATTTTAATTGAATAATTTTAAGTTTATATATATTTATTTCGTTCCTAAAAAATTTGAACTAAATAATTTAATTTTCATACTAAAAAGATCAATTTTAAACAAAAATGTAATAGTTAAATTTCCATTTGAGAGAATTATTTTTGAATAAAAAAAACGAATTCTCAATGAAACAGTTGAATTTTCAGTTAAAAAATCAATTTTTAATATAAAAATATGAATTTGCAACTTAAATTATGGATCTTCAATTAAAAAAATGAACTTCTGAGTAAGGAGTTCAACTTTCAACCAAGAAGCTGAATTTTCAACCTAAAAGGATGAATTTTTAACGAAACATGTAATAGTTGATATTTCATAAAAAAAGTTAAATTTAGAATAAACAGCAGTGGATTTTACCAAAAAAATAAATTTTTAATAAAATACTTGAATCCTGAATTAAAATAGATTAATTTTCAACTAAACAGTTGCACTTCTAGCAGAAAAAAATTGATTTTCTAAAAAAAAGATGAATTGTTAACAAAATATTTACAGTTTTAACCGAATAGTTAAATTTTCTATCGAATTGTTGAAATTTCAAACTAAAAATACAAATCTTCTACAGAAGAATTGAATTTTTGTTACAAAAAAGGTCATTTCATCCGAAACATATTAATTGTTAACCAGACAGTTGCATTTTTAACCAAAAAATGTTAAATTTGTACAGAAATTGATGAATTTTCAAAGAAATTTGTAAGTCAAGGAAGAAAGAAAATTCAATCAAATTGTTCAATTCTCAAACCAAAAAGACGAATTTTCAACAAAATATACAAATTTTTATCCAAAAAGTTAAATTTTCGACCGAATTACTGAATTTTTAGGCCAAAAATACGAATCTTCTGCAAAAAATTGAATTTTTAACAAAAAAGTTTATTTTTATCCGAAACAGATTAATTGTTAACCAGACAGTTGCATTTGTAACCAAAAAATGTTAAATTTGTACATAAAGAGATAAATTTTCAAATAAATTTGTATCTCAGGGAAGAAAAAAAATTGCAATCAAAATGTTGAATTTTCAAGGCAAAAAAACGAATTTTCAAGAAAATAGTGGAATTACAAATCTAAGAGTGTGACCTTGACCACCTTGTCAGCCTCGACCTTCAGGTCAATTTTCAAGGTCATTTAAAGGTCAAGATGATTTTTTAAAATAAAAAGCCCTATTTGAGACTGCAGATTCGTAATGAACGGGAAATTGTACGGAAAAATTGTTATTTTCAAATCTTTCATTTTGACCTGTAGAAGGTCATATCAAGTTCAATTATTAAAAAAGCGCTTAGAAGCTTTTTTTCAATTTACCGGTTTTCTGAGTTGAAGGTGCCTTTTAACAAGTACAACATAAGTTGCATAAATTTTGACGACAAATTTCAAACGTTGAAATCGCTCAGAAAACCAGTAAATTAAAGAAAAGCTTCTATGCGCATCCTTAATAATTGACCTTGATATGACCTTCTACAGTTCAAAATGAAAGATTTTAAAATACCGATTTTCACGTACAATTTCCCGTTCTTTACGAATCCGCAGTCTAGAATAGGGATTTCTATTTCAAAAAATCGACGTGATCTTTAAATGACCTTGAAAATTTCCCTGAAGGTCGAGGCTGACAAGGTGGTTACAAAAACAAGATTTCCATAGTGCCATTTTGACGTAAAATTTTCCGCTCTATTCAAATCTGCAGTCAAAAATGGAGGTTTCCATTTAAAAGTCGTATTGACCTTGAAAAGTCCTTGAAAATTGACCTCAAGGTCAAAATCAATAGTACAGTTAAATGCCCCCCTACGTACCGGCTTTTGGAAAATACTTGGATTCGATTCCAAATACCTAGAATCAATAAAGAAACTATCCAGAAAGGTTGTCTAACAGCTCAGAAATCGTTTAAAAATGTATTGAATTTCTTATAAACAAATTAGTGAGTGAAAATGGATTCATGGGGATTGGCAGTGATTCGCGAATAAATTTGCACGAACTTCGATTAATTTTTAGACATAAACCGTTTTTTGATTGAATTCATGAAATAAAATGAATCAATTGTTATTTTATAAACAAATTTTATAAACAATCATCCATATCAGGTAGTTATGTTGAAATAAATCAAGTTTTTTCTATTGAATCGGCCAAAAATTATACAAAAATTTCATAAAATTGTCAGATTTATTCATGTAATTGAAACTGATGATTGTTTAAAAAAATCTAATTAACAAATGCACTGTCTGGCTATTTTTTGGGGTAAAAACTTTTTTTTCAACGTAATAAAGTGTAAATAACTAAATTCTGAATTTTAAGGGAGCATATATGACAATAAATGATTTTCAATAACAAAAATTATTTAAACAAATTTTCATCATCTTATGCATTTCTTGATTAATTTTATTTTTATTCATTTTTCATTTCTTGTGGAATCAACTTGAAATGTTTTTCAAAGACTTCTTGCTGTCCTATTTTTTATTATAACAAAATTTGTTAAATATATAAACAGTTGTTATAAACATTTGAATTTTTTTACTTTTTTATGAATATGCTTCATTTTTTGCAGAATTAACTTGAAATATCTTGTCAAAGACTTCTGGCTATTATACTTTTATAATGACGGAAACATTTTATAATATAAACAATTTTGATAAACAAATGTACATTAGTACTATTTTCGGATTGAAAAGCTTCATTTTTGCGGAATGAACTTGAAATTTCTTGCCAAGAAGACTATTTGCTGTCATATTTTTCATATTGACAAAAACTGGTAATAATCATATAAATAATTTTCATAAACAAATATATATTTTGACTTTTTCAGGTTTCATTTTTTCAAGATTGAAAGAAAATCATCTTGCCAAAGACTTCTGGCTATTATACTTTTATAATGACAACAACATTTTTTTATATAATCAATTCACATTAACAAAAAATGTTCATTATATAAACAATTTTTATGAATAAATGCATACATTAACTATTTTTTTATGAATACGCTCAATTTTCTTGCGGAATCAACAAGAAATATCTTGTCAAAGACTCCTCGCTGTCATATTTTTTAAAATGCAAAAATTCGGTAATTTTATCAAAAATTTTTATAAATAAATGCACTTTCAGACCATTCGATGAGCAGTTATAGAAAACCAGAATATAGAACAATTTCTAGTTGCTACCGTAAAAATGAAGCCTATTCATCAACAAATAGTAACAATATGAATTTATTTATAAAAATTGTTTATATAATTAACAGTTTCTGTCACTATAAAAAATAGCAATGAATCTTTGGTAAGACATTTCGAGCTGATTCCGCAAAAAAGAAGCCTGTTCATAAAAAATAGTCGAAATGTGCATTTGGTTATAAAAATTTAAATAATTAATAAACAGTAACTATTATTAACTAATTGTAAGCGTAAATTAATACTGGTCATATCTCATAAAAAATCTGTGGATTTGAAATAGCTAATCATTGTGAATCACAAAAAAATGTGTCTTGTTCATTTTTTTTTATAATATTATAAACAATTTTTTCCTAATGTAACTCACTGAACATCATGTCTAGCTACAGACGGAAAGTTAAAGCTTCGTTGTTAAATAACAAATTTTTGCCTATTCGAAGTGAAATACCCGTTAAAAATAATTAAATTATCAATAGTTTGTACTAATCACAATTATTAATTAATAGTTTAATTATTTAATTATCGGTCGATTTTTATCCAAAAAAGAGCTTTTCCCACTATGCGACGAATTAAAATAAATTTGTCAAATTCATTACTACTTAATAATAAATAGCTGTTCTATAGAGAAATTAAACGTTCAAGGTATATTAATTATGTAATTTGCATAATATATATTCATAAAAGAAACACCAGGTACTTTTGATCAGAATTCTAAAGAATTTTATTGTATGAAAATACAATTATTATTCATAATTACGTCGTTTCTATATTAGTTCAGTTTTAATACGGGCGGGAAGCCCATGAAGAGCTCCCCTGGCGCTCAAGCAATAAAGCCTATTGTGCCACAACGTCGCTTCTATTAAATGAAGATGAATTATCCTGAATAAGCATATGTGCCTTTATATCTATCACAAAAGGATGGATTCAAGTACATGCATGCCAGAATAATTAAAGACATTCTTCTTTATTTTTTCAAAAATTCTCAAGAACATTTACATGAAGGAATCTGTATTATCATTAGAGAATAACATACATTTGTAATGTCTTTTCAGACTAGGTAGAGCTATGAGTTAAAAAAAAATTAATTCATTTTTTTTCCTCTCTTCTGCTCTTCATCTTTTTTCAGAAAAAAAATTATTTAAGAATTTGTTTAATTCATATCTCCATCTAGTCTGAAAAGACGTTAAAAATTTCTGTTATTCTCTAATGATATTACAGATTCCTTTAAAAATTAATTTTTGATGCGATAGGAGAAGATCTTTTTTTCAGAAAAAAAATTAATTAACAATTACATTTCCTTTCGGATATTAAATATCAAGTTTATAGTTAAATTATATGAGAAAAGGTATGCAACAGATGACTAGATATGAATCAGTCTATCGGGAACTGCTTATTTTTCGTAACAACGAAGAGTATCTTAAAATTCTAATTTTCTTCTATATTACTTACAATTTTATTTCCTAATTCTAAATTAGTGGAAAATATATAAAATCACTTTTCTTTTTACTGTCCAGTTTTTGAATAACAGCGTAAAGTCAGAAATTAGTGAAACTGAGAAAATCGACAAAAATGGTGTGAAACATCTTTCGCTTAGAACGATCATTCAAAGGATTTTTTTTAATAACTTTTAATGACTAATTTAACTACAATATTATGAGAAACCAATTTTTTGAAATATTAATTAGTAGTTGAAAATTGAGTTAACGATACGAATTTGGAAGCAATAATTCAGAAGAACGCCGTCAGATTAAACATTGTTTTTATTATTTTATTAATCATTTTTATTAATGAATATTAATATATCTTATTAAGTTATTCACTAATTGAATCAAATATTAGTAAACAAATAATAATAATATATTTTTTTTAATAATGATATTTGAATTATTATTTTCTTCAACTTCTGAAATTTATATTTTTTGATTACGTTTATTTGAGGCTAAAAGAACAAAATGCCCTTATACAATTATCTGTAAAACCTTGGTTATTTATTAAATATTTGGAAACAAATATAATTGAGCAGTTTAAATGAATTTTTCTAATTTAATAAATTTTTTTCAATTCAGTAAATATGTTAATCTGAACAAGTGTACAACTAAATTAGGTACTTAATAGCAAGTAAGGAGTTTTCATAATTATTTTAAAATTAATAATTTTTATTAATCTGATAACGGCGAAAAGGCCACACTGAGAATAATGTTTGTTTAAATCAAACAAATTATTTCTTGGATATAGGGTCAAACAAATGTTTGTCTGATTCAAAGAAAATTTTTGTTTGTCCTCATTTATTTGTTTCGAACAAATTTTTGGTCTTTTTAAATTAATTGAAGTTCTTATATTTATATTGAATATGATTTTTTTTAATCAATTATAAACTTTGTACAAGAAGGAGAATTTCATTTTACACTCAACCGTAAAGTTGAGTATTCTTTATAAAATCGATAATATGTTTTTTGTCAGTTATAGTATTCAATTTTTTTGGTGACTATTTCATTTTTCTGTTTGGAAATTTCTTCAAAAATTCAAATATTTGATTAAAAATTCATGGACTTTGTTGAAAATTCTTATTATTGGTTACAAATTTAAAAATCGATCTTTTTGGTCGAAAATTAGTTTTTTCTTATTTAAAATTAATTTTTTTTCAGTGCAAAATAATACTGTTCCATTTCTTGTCGAAACTTGATCTTTTTTGATAAAAATATAATCCTCTTGGTTAAAAATTATACTATTCCGTTGAAAATATTATTTCGTTTAAAATTCCTGTATTTTATTGACAATTCAAATTTTGTGAGAGAATATTTAATTTTCTTGGTGAATAATTCATTTTTTTGGTTGAAAATTCCTTCAAAAATTCAAATATTTGATTGAAAATTAATGTACTTTATCAAAAATGTATCTATTTTGTTAGAAAATTCATCTTATTGGTTGAAAATTAGTTTTTTCTTATTTAGAAATAATTTTTTTTCACTGGAAGTATGACTGTTCCCTTTTTTGTCCAAAAATTTATCTTTTTTGATAAAAATTTAATCTTCTTGGTTCAAATTTTGAAAATTGATCTCTTCGGTTGAAAATTAGTTCTTTCTTATTCAGAATTAATTTTTTTAACTGTCGAAAAAATTATCTTTTTCGATAAAAATTTAATCTTATTGGTTGAAAATTAGTTTTTTCTTATTCAGAATTAATTTTTTTAATTGTCGAAAAATTGATCTTTTTTGATCAAAATTTAATCTTATTGGTTGAAAATTGATCTTTTTGGTTGAAAATTAGTTTTTTCTTATTTAGAATTCATTTTTTTAACCTGAAATGGAACTGTTCCATTTTTCATCCAAAAATTGATCTTTTTTGATAAAAATTCAATCTTATTGGTGCAAAATTTGAAAATTGATCTTTTCAGTTAAAAAATAGTTTTTTCTTATTTAGAATTATTTTTTTTAACTGTGAATGTAACTATTCCATTTTTTGTCAAAAATTGCTCTATTTTCATAAAAATGTAATCTTCTTGGTTGAAAACTATACTATTTCGTTGAAAATTTACTTTAATTGGATTGAAAATTAATTTTTTTACTGAAAATTTAACTATTTCATTTTTAGTTGAAAATTTATCTGTTTTAGATTGAAATTCAACTATTTGTTGAAAATCCTTTTTTTTAGAAGAGTACTGTCATTAGTTAAAATTTCATTTTTTTGGTGGTTAAAAATTTTTTTCTTTGGCTGAAAATTTAACTGTTTTATTGAAAATTCGTTTCTTTTTTGTTTAAAAATTTATCTTTTTAGTTTAAAATTCATGTATTCAATTCAAAATTAATTTTTTTTTATTTGAAGATTCATAATTTTAGTTGACAATTCACTTTAACTATTCAATTTTTTGTGGAAAATTTACCTTTTTTGATAGAAATGTAATCTTTTTCGTAAAAGAAGATCTGTCAAGTAGAAACCTTAAAAATTCTATTTTTGTAAGCATTAATTCCTTTGGCTGAACAAAAAACTATTTTGTTGCGAATCGTTTTTTTTGCTCATAGAAAATCCATGTTTTGGGTTGAAAAATTCACTATTTGGTCAAAAATTCATATTTTTGGTTGGAAATTCATCATTGAGATTAAAAATTAATTTCTTTAGTTGAAAATTTATTTCTTTTTAGTTGAAATTAAATTTTTTAACTGACGATATAACTATTCCATTTTCGCTTGAAAATTCATATTTTTAGTTGAAAATTAATTGATTTTGCTGAAAACTTGTCTTTTTTAAATTTACTCCTCTAAATGCAAATGGAAATATTGTATTTTTGGTTTGTAAATTTTTTTTTCTAGTTTAAGATTGAATTATTTTGTCATGAATTCATGTTTTTTTTGAAAATTGATTGTCCTGACTAAAAATTGAATTTCTCTATTTTTGATTAAAAAATCTTTTTTTTTTCAATGAAAAAAAAACATTTTTTTTAAAATTTGTTTTTTTTTTGTCAAATATTTATTTTTCTGATATTTTGAATATTCTAATTCCGGTTGGAAATTTTTTTCTTATGATAATTCATGCTTTTTTTTTAAATTGAGGCTTTTTTGGTAGAGAATTATTCTTTTAGGTTGAAAATTCAACTAAGTATTTGGTTCCAAATTCATGTTTTTCGTTGAAGATTCATCATTTTTGTTGAAAATTCATTTCTTAGGTTGAAAATTTATCTTTTTGTCTTGAAAAAACAACTGCAAAGTATTTTAAATATATTTAGAAACAACATTTATTTTGCATTAACATTATTAATATTAATAAGGCACTGTTTAATGCCAATAATATGTTTTCTATTACTTTGACTTCTTTTATCATTTAAATTTAGCGCCCTTTCCAATTTGAAATGATATATTTTCCCGCGAAATTTAAATAATGTAATTATTAATAATAAAGCAGTTCAGTGATATGAAAACTCATTTTCCTATTTTTTTGTTTAGTTTACTGTGTTCTTCAAAAACAGAACAGCACAGGACAGTATAAATAAATGTACTAATTTTGCAATGCATCTTATTGTTATAAATGGTCATAAAGTGGGTTCAATATATCAGTCCAACCAGGTAATGATTTCACGTACTGGTAAAAAGAAGTTCCCGGACAATCCGTGGCTCGCACTTGACGATGTCCAATTACTTTATAATTTTGTCGAATTTTTCCGATTGATACTCCACATTCGATAAGTGAGTCCAAAGCATCCAAAGCAGCTTTGTTCGGCAGAAACCCTATTTTTAAAACAAAAAGTTTAACAATGTTTAAATTGTATGATCACAGTAAATTGACCCGCCGGATGTAATAACCAGCCCGACGCTCGAAAACGCGTAAAAGTATTGTCCGATCGTCTAACAGAAAATATTTTTTTTTTTTTAATTTACTGAGATATTCAGATTGAGAAAAAATACTTGACGTCTGCCCACGCTGTTGGCTAGTGCGTCGCGAGGACTGCTCTGTCAGGCAGCGTTCTCGAAGTTCAGTCTGCGCGGGCAGACGTCGAGTACTTTTTCTAAATCTGAATATCTCAGTAAATTTTCAACGATTCGATATGAGATTTTCCAAAACACTGCATTCAGCATTGCTGAACATATCACTTACTGACAGTTGTTTGAAAGTTGAAGTTAACTAGATACTTTTTACCGGCGAAACCAAGAAAACACAATTATCGATTGACCTCATTTTGCAATTAAATATTAATAAACAATAAGCGATAGTTAATTTTTTTATGATTTCCAAGTCATCGCTAGAGTATTTTGTATACGTCTTACAAGTATGGAATCATTTCAATAATATTTGGCCGAGTTAGAACGATTTAAGTTTTAAAACTTAATTAAATCAGGAAGAAACTTTTTTTTTCAATATTTCGTTTTTATTATTGAAAATAAACTTTTGGCAGAAAAAAAATTCTGAGAGGAAAAATTTTCATTTCCTTGTTCTCTAGAATTCTACACTTTAAAAAAAAATTATTTTTTGATTTTGAAATTTTCTTTCTTCGAGAAGATCGGACAATACTTTTACGCGTTTTCGAGCGATGGGCTGGTTATTGCACCCAGCGGTTCAATTGCAGACTATTATTTAAAATTACGACTGATTTTTTTTATTGATAAATTCGAATTTTCTTGGTCAGGGAATGTCAGAGAAAAGTCAGGGATTTTGAAAAAATCTTGCTAAATGCAGAGAATTTCAGTATACGAGGCACTTTAAATAACTATGAAGGATAATAAATTAAAAATATTAATTTGAAATTGTTTTATTCCGCTTATGACAAATTCTATGTTGAAAATTGTACCAGATTGAAATTTTGGTCTTTGAATATTAATGGGCAGGGAAGATGAAAAATTGGTCAGGGAAAATTTACGGAATTTTGAAAATGAAGTTTGCGGTCACCCTGATATAATATTCTTGTTCGTAATTTTTTATCGTGTATTTCTATTTCTTTTTTTTTTTTTTGCTTCCTCCTGCCGATTATATTTGTTGTCAAAAAATGGATTATTTGGTTGAATATTCAACAATTTATTAAAAATTCATCCTTTTTCGTTAATAATTCAACTGTTTTGTTGAAAATTTGTCTTTTTGGGTTAAAAACTCATCTATTTTGGTAGAAAATCAATTTTTTTGTTGACAATTCATATTTTGGTTAAAAATTCAAGTTAAATCTCTTTTGGTTTAAAATTCAACTATCTTTTTTAAAGTTTTTCTTTTTGGTTTAAAAATTCACCAATTTGGTTAAAAATTCGTTTATTTTCACTTTAAAAATAATTTTTTTAAATAAAAAGTTAACTTTTCCATTTTTTGGTGAAAATTCATTGATCTTTTGAGGTTGAAATTTATTTAACTAATATTTTTGTTTGAAAGTTCCTCTTCTTGATTAAAAATACAACTGTTTATAAGAAAATTCACTTTTTCGTTGAAAATTCGTATTTTTGGTTGAGAAATTCAACTTTTGCGTTAAAAGTTGAAGTACTTTGTTTGAAATTCTTTTTTTGGTGAAGTTCCATATTTTAATTGATAATTCATCTCTTTTCTTGAAACTGAAACTATTTTGCTTTCAATTCGTCTTATTAGTGAAATATGAAATTATGAATATTTGCGGGTTGAAAATTCAACTGTGTTGTGAAAAATTCGCCTTTTTAGTTGAAAATTTGTCTCTTTTGGTTGAAAGTTAAACTTCTTTGTCAAAAATGTATTACTTTTTGGTTGAAAATTCATATTTTGTTGTTCAAAATTCAATTCGAATATTTTTTGGTTAAAATTACAACTGTTTGATTGAAAATGAATCTTCTTTTGTTGAGAATCCCATTATTTTGTTTAAAAATTCGTCCTTTTTTAATTCAACTGTTTTTCATTAAAAATTAAAATCTTCTGGTTGAAATAGCTGCTATTAGACTACAAGCAACTTTCAACATTTGTTTCCCTTTTTTTTTTTTGAAGATTGATAATTTTATTTGAAAATTCAACTCTTCGGTTAAAAATACGTTTTTTGTTGATAAAAATAGATTTTTTAAATAAAAATTCAATTACATAGATAAATGTTTAACCACTGTGTTAGAAATTTATTTTTTTGGTTTGAAGATTCATTATTTTAGTTGAAAATTCATATCTTTGGTTGAAAATTAAAGTATTTTGGTGAAAATTCCCTTTTTGGTTAAAAATTAGTCTTTTTTGGCTGATAATATTCGTTTTTTAGTTCACAGCTCTTCTCTGTAAATTGAAAATTCAACTATTTGATCAAAAATTCAATTCTCTGATTGAAAATTTACCTATTTAATTTTTTTTAAATAAAACTATCATATTTTATATATCCTTTCTTCAACATAGTTAGTCTTCTTTTTGAAAATTAAACTTTTCAAGTTCAAAAATCAACTTAATTGGTAGAAAATTCCAGTATTTTGTTAAAAGTTCAACTATTTGGTTGTACATTTATCTGTTTGGATAGAAAAGTCGTTTTTTGGATTAAAAATTCATCTTCTTTTATTGAAAATTGATCTTTTATGGTAGAAAAGTAATTATTTTTGAGTTAAAATAAATTTTAAGTTTTTAAATTTAAATTTAAAATTATTATTAAATTAAAGTTCTGGTATTTGAATATTAATGGCCAAGAAAAATTGAAAATTGGTCAAGGAAAAATGAGGGAATTTAGAAAATGAAGTTTTGCGACCACCCTGAATTTACTTTGAATTCGGGTGGACCGAAAAACCATTGGGCAAGTCGATTGAAAATTATTAAATAAAAATTTTTTTTACATTTTTGTGTGCGGAAAATTTTTTTACAATTTTGATTGAATGTAATTTTGGTAAGTTGTACCTAAAATTGCAAAAAAAAAATGTTTTTTGCTTTTTTATTTGTTGATACTTTTTTCGATAAATTAAAAAAAAAAAACATATTTTCAACTATCAAACTAATTTTCATTTTTATGTCTTATTGGTCCTGAAACATCAGTCATTTTTTCATAAAAAACAACCAAAATCAAAAAATGAAAAAATGGTTGGAATGTAAGTACGAAGACTTCATAGTGACAATTAATAATTTATTATTTACATGAATTATCAACTCATGTAATTAAATAATCACATTCCTTATCAATTAATGTAATTAACTAACTACTCTCAACCAGTAATTACGTAATTACTATAATTATCAATAAAAGTAATTAACAAATTATTAATTATCACTGTTCAAATGATAACGTTGTATAAAAATAACTAATGTTTCAGGATGTGTAAGAAATAAAAAAAAATTGTTTGTCACTTAAAAATATGCACGTGTCTCTTTAATTCATTAAAAAGATCATCAGAAAATAAAAAAAAATATAAATATTTTTGTTTTGTATCTTTAGGTACAAATTAAAAAATGCATTTTTCGTTTCACTTCCATAAACTTTACCCAAAAAATTGTTTTCCAGCCAAAAAAAATGTTCAAACTTTAAAGTAGAAAATTTTCAATCGACTTGCCCAATGGTGAGAAATTGAAAAAAAAATTTTGATTCGTTCTGAATGCCACAAAGAGACTTTTGAGTGCTATTACCAACAATTCAAATCATTTTGAGTTTTTATAGCCCACCCTAAGGTACATAGTGTCTTGCGTAACATTTGTACCTGATATTTTTTTATATTGAAATTTAATTAAAAACCTACGAGAAAAATCTCCAATGATTGAAATTCCAATGCTCTGTGTATTGTATCCAGGTGCGTGGGCCCCGATAAAATTCCAGCCGCGACCTTCGTAGATATTGCCGTCTTCGCCGATAACGAATTGATATCCTATGTCAAGCCATCCCCGATCATCCATGTGCAAGTTTTGATAAGAACGAACTATTTCAGAACATGTATTCTGATCATAACAATAATGCTGTATACCACCATGATGAATTACAACGTATGGGGCAGGTGATAATGTTAGTGGTCTGTGGTTGGATACGTCGCGAGCCTTCCATTCTTTACGACTTATGATTTTTGGACATACTGAAAAATTAACCTGATTAACATAATATTACATAATTATTATACAATAATTTCAATATAGGAGAACAATTGTTTTGTTGATTCAACAGAAACGTTAGGTAACGCTCAGCTGAAAATTCCTGTGGAGTAGTACGGGGCGAGGCACCAGTGGGGTGAGGCTACCAGTGGGGCGAGGCAGCCAATATCTTCTTATTCCTACAGCGTTAATTGAAATCGCGCGCATTTGTAATGTAAGGTTCATGATTTACGTTTGTTTATCCGTCGTGTATAGGTTGTGTAAAAAAAGTTAAGCATTTTCCGCAGTAGAAATTTGTGCTTAACACGATGGAATGGTTGGTTCTTCGATATTCAAAATAGTTTTTTTGTGTGAAATTTTTGTGGAATAAAGCACATGTGGGGCGAGGTAGCCAACAAACGGCAGATTATGCCGAAAAGGCTAAAAAGCGAATAGCTTGTGGCGGCCATCGACGAGGCCACCCGAGAACGTATTAATTTTTCCGATTTCTTACAATTTTTTTTCTTTCAAGTACCATTAAATGTCAGAGAAGACATTTAACTTTGTTTTTAATTTTTATATATCGTCCTGGACTTGATGAAGAATTTATACATTATTATATGTCTGTGTATTAAAACTTTGCGTGCCGCATAATAACTGCTGAACTGGTTGGCTGCCTCGCCCCACGTTTTTAGAGTTGAGCAAAAACATAGCGTCTCGGGAAAACGGTTGTAGAAACTGCACTGAGCAAGCTACGTCAAAATGCAAGAAGGCAATTTTGTAGCCAAAGAATCAAGCTTTCTAAATACACCATACACTTTTTGATATCATTTCGAACAAGTGCTCTGCACGCCAAAATGTGGCGTCTTGGCTACCTCGCCCCGCTCTGCTCTACATCAACCTTGGAGGATCCTGGACATGTTTCTGCACACGAACCTGCACAAGTAATTTTACGGTTCCTTTTGACGGTTCAATTTTAAGAAAATATGTGCATTTCCAACGGAATAGTTGAATTTTCGATTAAAAAAGAAAAATTCTTATCCACATTATTAAATTTTGAACAAGAAAAGATCAATTTTTAACAAAAAATGGACATTCAAATTTCAGTATAAGGAATGAATTTTCAACCAAACTGATAAATTTTCAATATAAAATGTTAAATCTTCAATCAGAATAGTTGATGTTTAAATCAAAAAGATGAGTTTTCAACTGAAACAATGAATCTTCAACTGAAATAGTGGAATTTTCAACAACAAAAAATTAATTCTTACAAAAAAAGATAAATTGTTAACTAAAACATAAATAATTAAATTTTAAGTCAAATAAATTAATTTTCAACCGAACAGATGAATTTTCAACTAAAACTATGGAATATTCAATTGTAATATATTACATTTTTAGTTCAAAAAATTAATTCCCACAAAAAAACTAACTTTCAATAAAATAGTTACATTCCAAGCAAAGTAATTGTAATTCTTTATCTGCAATAGTTGAATTTCGAACCAGAGAGATGAATTTTCAACTGAAATTATGAATCTTTAAATAGAATAGTTGAACTTTTGACCAAAGAGATGAATTCTCAACTAAAAAAGATCATTTTTCAACCAAAAATTGAATAATTAAATTTTTAGTCAAAAAATGAATATTCAACCGAAGAGATGCATTTTTAATCAAATATTTGTCAATCAAATAGCTCAGATTTCAACCAAAGAAATGAGTTTTGAATTAAAATGATGAATCTCCAACAAAAAAACATTAATTTTTCACAAAAGAGCTTAACTTCCAACCATGTAATTTTATTTCCAACCTAGAAAATGAATTCTCAACTAAAATGATAAATATTTGACTGAAATACTTGAATTTTTAACCGGAAAGAAGAATTTCCAAACAAGAAGATTAATTTGCAAAGAAAATGACAATTTTCAACAAAAAAATAAATGTTTAACCAAATATGTGCATTTTAAACGAAATAGTTGAATTTTCGATTGAAAAAGACAAATTCTCATCCAAATTTTTAAATTTTGATCAAGAAAAGATCAATTTTCATCCAAAAATGGACATTCAAATTTTCAATTGAAGGAATTAATTTTCAACCGAACTGTTGAATTTTCAACTAAAATGATCAATTTTCAACTGGAATAGTTGAATTTTATACCAAGAAGATGAATTTTCAACCATAAAGATTAATTTTCAACAAAAAGGCAAATTTTCACAAAGTACATAAATTTTCAAACAACTAATTTAATTTCTGAATGAATTTTCAACCAAATAATTAAATTTTCATTCAACTACTGAAGTAGTTTAATTTTCAGTTGAAAGAATTTATTTTCAATAAAGTAGTTACATTCTCAACAAGAGATGAATTTTTAATTAAAATGATGAATTTTCAAACAAAAAAATAATTTTTGACAAAAGAGTTTAACTTTTAACCAAGTAGTAGAATTTTAAACTACAGAAATTTCGATATTTCAACAAAAAGGATTTTAATTTTAATTTGAAAACTAGCAATACGATTAACGAATTAATTCACTTCGTTATTTCGGGCAAAAAATGTAACCAAAAGTAACCTTTTCATTAAATTAGTAACTTTTTACTAACCGCGGAACAAAAAAGTAACTAAGTTACTAAAAAGAAACCCGTTCCGAACCCTGACTATAGGATCCTGAACAAGTTCCTGTACATGAAAGGGCGTCTCAAATCACTCTGTGAAGGAACCTGTACAGGATCATTCAAAGGTTAGCGTCCAGGAACATGTCCAGGATCCTCCGAGGTACCTATACAGGAATTTTCAGCTGGGCGAAATTATGGGAAAAATATTGCACAAATTTAAATTCAACAATTGAAGCTGTTTGTCAAAAAGGGGCCCAACAACCTTCAACAACAGCCGACCAATGACCTTTTACTGGAGGGAATATCTTCCAGTAATAGGTCATCCCTTACAAAAAGATATGACAGGAAAAAAATGACAGGTGTGTCATTTTTTCCCTGTCATTTTTTTTCTGTCATTTTTTCGCGACCACAAGAAAATGACAGGGAAACGACAGGCAAAATGACAGGAAAACGACAGCCGAAAAGGACTGGCCCTGATTGGCCATAATTTATTATAATATCGTTCAAATATAAGCTTTACAGGAAAGTTCAAATATTTGAACTTTCCTGTAAAGCTTAAAAAATCATTAGCAAAATAAAACTAGTATGGAAATTTTCATGATGAAACACCTCTTTGTAGCCTGTTGCTAATTCCGGATTATCTTTCCAACACATCAATTGTGGAATGTGTTCGATTTGCCATTTTAAAGACTTCTTATCCTTACAAAGTGCTAAACTTAGGTACCACGGGCAAAAATTTCAGACTATTTTCAACTTTCATCATTCCCTTAACAAATTGACTGGGTTGACTGCGTGCTCCAATTCCATGATCCAACAAAGAATGGTTCCGCCACGCGTAACCTACGGACCCTTTGATTGGTTCACTTTTTTTTAGATGCGCGTGGCGAGACCATTCTTTGTTGGATCATGGAATTAGGAGCACGCATTGAACTTCTTGGGGGATAAAGAAAGTTGAAAATAATCTGAAATTGTTGCCCGTGGTATTGAAGTTTAGTCCTTTGTAAGGAGAAGAAGGCATTAAAATGGCAAATCGAACACATTCCACAATTTATGTGTTTGAAGATAATTCGGAATTAGCAACAGGCTACAGAAAGATGTTTCATCATGAAAATTCCCATAATAATTTTCTCTTGCTAATGATTCTTTAAGCTTTACAGGAAAGTTCAAATAAGTCTGCAAGTATTCGAGAATTTATAATGTTACACAATATTATTATAAATTATGGCCAATTAGGGCCAGTCATTTTCGGCTGTCGTTTTCCTGTCATTTTGCCTGTCTTTTCCCTGTCATTTTCTTGTGGTCGCGAAAAATGACAGACAAAAAATGACAGGGACAAAATTACACACCTGTTATTTTTTCCCTGTCATATCTTTTCGTAAGGGATTGGTCGGCTTTACTGTTGCGAGAGCGAAACTTTCGCCTCGGAAAGAGCCTGAAAGAAGGGTTGCCAACTTAAAAAATTCATGTACTCGAGCTGATCAAAACTGTCCAAAAATGCATTCAAGTGAAACAAAAATAACCACAAGATTCAATGATTACTGTCTTGTTGGTTCCCTATTAGTATAAAAAAGATGAGGAAATAATAAGGAAAAAGTGAGAGGTTAGTTTCGGTTGATATTTTCCTTTTTCTCCCTCTTTTTTCCTTTTGTTATTTATTTGTCTATAATGAGCCGAAAAGCAGGTAGTTTGGAAATTTTAACAGGTGGAGTACATGAATTTTATAAGTTGGCAACCCTTCTTTCACGCTTTGCCGAGGCGAAAGTATCGCTCCCCTCAACAGTTCTACGCGCGTGTAGCTAACGATAAGCTTTTCAACCATTCTCGGGATAAACGGCTTTTAAAAAATCCACGCACTTTACATGGATTACATAGAATTATAGTGCGGGAGTAAAAATAAGGAGAAGGTGGGAGTAGAAGGTGTAGAGAAGAAGGTCAATACGAGACTGCGGGAGGAAAATGAGGGAATGCTCATACGGAATAGAAGTAAGACTAGAAGGAGGAAAGAAACTCAAAGAAAGCGGAATATAGTAATAAAAGGAATTAAAGTAGAAAGCGATTCGGGAAAGGAAGAAGTGAAAAAACTGATGAACGAAACTGGGGCTCAGGTGAGAGCGGAAGCAGTAAAGGTGTTGGGGGAACGACATAAGGGAAAACGAGTGTGCTCATAGTTAAAGTGGGAAGCGAGAAGAAGAGAGAAATCATGAAGTGAAAAATGCGCTAAGGGAAAGGAGTGTAAGAATTGAAGAGGACTTGACATGGAGAGAGAAAGAGGAAGTGGTTGATCGAAGGGAGAGCATAGATAGAGAGAAAAGGGAGTAATCTGTGGATAGGGAAAGATAGGATATGGGTGAACGAGGTGAAGTGAATCTAGGATGAAGAGAAAGAAGAACTGAGAGCAGAGGGAACAATGCAAGAAATTTGAGTAGAAAAAGGTAATGAGAGTAGAAGAGACGAGTTGGGGTTTTCATTAGAGAAGAGAAATTGAGCACAGGATGGCGGTGGGGAAAAGAGAAAAGGCTGGGAGTGAATGTGACTTTTTGGCATGTGTCAGGGTTAAAGAACAAGAACGAAGCGTTTTTGGGAGGCTATTGGAAAATGAGACGTGGTAATGCTGAGTCAAATGTGGGTGGAAGAAAAGGACTGGAAGGGCTTTAAACGAAATTTTCCGAAGTGGTACGTGTGGACGATGCAAGAAGCAAGAAAAGAATATGAGAGGAGCAGAAGAATGGGTGGCATGGTGTCAGGGGTTGGAAAGGAGCTGATGATAGATAAAAGAGTGAAAGATAGGGAAGGAAAGGTGGAGGTGGTAATGGTGAGAAGAATAAAGGTAGGAAGAGAGAGGGCAGCCATCATTTGTGTGTAAAGGAGGAGAGGAGAAGAGGAAGGATGAAGAGTCATAAGGGAATAGATTGAGGAACAGTGATAGATTATATTCTGACAGAAGAAAGAATAAGGAAGAGAATGGATGAAGTGGTAGCAGGTTATGAAATAGATTCGGAATTCTACCCGGTAGGATGGAATCAGCATTGCACAAAGAAGGAAGGCACTAGAGAAAGGAGACTAAAAATGAAACATGGGTAGATGGGGGGAGGATAAGTTGAGAAAACTTTGGGAAAGAATGGAGAACGAGGAGATTAGGGACTTGGAAGAGGAAGACGTGCGCACGCACCTGCAAGTAACTAAAAAAACTAACAGAGAGGATAAAAAAGGAGGTAAGGCCAAGAGAAGAGGAAATGGTGGGATACAGAATGTAAGAAGAGTAGAGAGAGAATGTAGGAATGTAAAAAAGTAATGAAAAAACGATAAAAATTAAAATTAAACGATAAAAGACAGTTGAAGAAATGTAGGTATATAGAAGAGATGGAAAAAGCGATAAGGGAAGAAATGGAGTGGAAGGTGATCTATAAGGAAAGAGGAGGAAGAAAGGGCGGGTACTTTAAGCGACTGTTAGGAGAAGTGGAAAATAGGGTATTGGGTGAAAAGAGAAGGGTGATAGGAGAGGAAACGGATAGTGATGCAGGGATAAGAAGGGAGGAAGTGAATACAGCGATAGCGAGGCTTAGAAGAAACAAGGCAGTAGGAGAGGACGATATAGAGGAAGAGGCTTTGATTTGGAGGGGAAGTGGTGAGAGAGGAAATTTGGGGGATTTGTAACAAGTTTTGGAGAGGAGGAGTGTGGCCTGAGAAATGGAGGACAGGGTTAATTGAAATAATTGTTTAAACAATTTATTATTATTTTTAATAATATTCTCTCGGAATAATGCTAGAAAAATGAAATTTTCTAGAATTTTCCACTTGTAGTCTACTTTTTAATTAGAGTGAGGTGATAATTAATTCGAATTAACAAACATAATTGTTTAAACAATATATTATTATTTTTAACAGACTTCTCTTTGAATAATGTTAAATTATTGCGGTTTTTTTCGAAATTTTCAACTTTTTGTATACTTTTCACTTATACTGTGGTAATAATTGATGAAATTTGACAAATATAATTGTTTAAACAAATTTTAATTATTTATGGCTATCCTCTCCTACAGTAATGCTAGATAGTTGCGGTTTTTTCTGAAATTTTTTACTTTTTGTCCACTTTTCACTCAGAGTGAGATAATAATTAATGCAAGTCAAAAAACATAATATTATTTAAACAACTTCTTAATGTTTATAACTATATTCTTTCAAAGTAATGGTGGAAAGTTGCGAGTTTTTCTGAAATTTTCGACTTCTCTTTGACTTTTTAGTTAGGAAGGAATGAAAAACATTAACATTTATTTGAACAAAGAGGCTCTCAGTAACTGCTTCAAGGGAAACTTACATATGATGTAATCCTTATAGAAAAATTAAAGAATATTTCAAATATCTGTTTTATTTCAGAAAATTATGTTCAGAATAAAAATAGATTGTTTAAAAAATAATTCTCTCCATTGTTTATTTACTATTCGTTCATAACTGAAAAGCCAAAGCAAATTAAAAAATTTCAGAAAATAAGTATTCAGACCATTAAATTTGTTTAAACCATTGTTTCCCCTATACAGCATAAAAATTATTACTTTTTGGAATTAAAGACACAAATAACCTATTTTAAGAGTAATATTTTTTTTTCCTAAAGATATTGAGCAATTTTCGAAACAATTTTCATTTGTTTAAACAATTTTATTCCCTGTAATTTGCGGAAAGTTATTCTTCACTGCAATTAATGACACAGTTAACGAATGTTTAAACAAATAAAAATTGTTTTAAAATTGCTAAATATTCTCAAGAAAAAAATATTACTCTCAAATTCTGTTAATTGTGTCGCTAATTCTAGAAAATGATTTTTAACACTTTCGCGGGGAAACAATTGTTTAAACAAATGAAAATTGTTTAAATGATTACCAAATATCTATGAAAAATATATTAATCTCAAAATTCGTTAACTGTGTCATTAATTCTAGAAAATAATAACTTTTTACGATTTTAAGAAGAAAATTTTGTTCAAACGAATGAAAATTGTTTAAATAATCACAAATATGTTGAACAAGGAATACTTTTCTTGATATTCATCAACTTTATATAATTTATCCCGAAACGTAATAAATTTTCAGGACCAACTGGAGGAAAAAATTGTTTAAATAAATAATAAATGTTTAAGCAATTCAAAATTATCAAAAAATACTTGGAAACTTTGCACTATCGATTAAAAATAATTCATGTTGAAAAAAATTTTTTGGCATTTTTTGTGCTTGAAAAAAATAACACTGTGTCCTATAAAAAAATTATTTTTCTACGTTCAATGTTATTTTTCACGGTTTAAACAAAAACCACGCATCCTATCAAAAAATTATAGGTAACAAATTTTTAGCTATTTTTTGGGTCAACAAGTTTCTTGGATTATTATTTTCGTAGCTTGTATCGCTTGTCCAAAATTTTTATTTTTTTTATTTTTAATGTTTTTTTTTATGAATAAAGCAAAAACTACTTTTCCTATCCAAAAGTGATTTATGACAAATGTGTAGATCTGTTTGGAATGCACAATTTTTTTCCCTCATATTTTTTTTATCTTGCATAGTTTGACCGTAAAATAGAATTTTTGATTTTCATTATTTTTTGTGCGATCAAAATTTGAATTTTCGATTTTTCGACAAAATACAAAAAGTTGTTATAATAATCTTCTAGGGCTGTTAAAAATTAACGTTTTTCTCTACTTGACTTCTTTCCATATCGTGTGTTGTTTGGCTTACAAGTTTCATTTTAGTTTGTTGTTTTGGATTTTGAAAATGCTATAATTCTGTAGAAAATCGTCAACGATAATAATAAATTGTTTAAACAAATATGTTCGTTAACATTATTTAATTATTACTTCACTCTAATTGTAAAATGGACAAAAAGTGGACTTTCTATCTCTATTCTAAGAGAACATTGCTAAAAACAATTAAAAATTGTTTAAATATTTTATTTCAACATCTAATTATCATTATAAAGTAGTAATGTAAATTCGAAAAAAATTGTTGTACCACCCTAATGACCATCATTGCTTGAAATGAAGAAATCAGAGTTTGATTAATGTTAAAATATCTTTTTTTTTTTTCGTCTATTTTTAATTTTTGTCAGTGTACAATTTAAAGCTTCTTACCAAACTTTGACGTCGCTACAATCGTGGTCATCGGTTTCGCAACGGCAATTGCAAATTTTTCAAGGATAAAAATTAGAAAAATAAAGTAAACAAGAAAAACTACTACAGAGATCTTCCTCATATTTGAGGAAAAAGTGAGATACAGTGGCAAGGCAAAATAAACTAAATGCAAATGTCAACACAGCTGTTCTTTTAAAGGCAAAACATGAGCTACTGGGAAGCCCCTAGCGAATTGCATTAGACCCGTTAATATTCTCCTTCGTCATGCAATATGAGTGACAAAAATTAAACTTTTTTTATAACAACATCGACTTCTGTAGTCTCTGCACATTCCACGAATTCAGATAATTTCATGACGGAAGTCAAAGTGGGAGTAAAAAACACATTACTCTTATCGGAATTTTAATTGCAGATGATCTAAAGGAAAAGATACTGAAAAGTGTATTAAGTAGGAATTCGTATGCTTATGACAATATGATTGTTTTCATTGTCAGTGGATGCTATCCGACAAATAATCACACAATCAATTGCAGTATCATTATGAAATTAATTGCATTATTGCTTGTTCTTATTTTGCAAATAGTTTTTTTCCTTTTGCTTCCTCACAGAGGAAGCTTTGTAGTGGTAACATTTTCCAAACATTTTTTATTCATTTAATTGAACCTTCCTCAATTTAAAAATGTCTAATACAATGTTCTGAGCAATTATCCGGATGTGTGTGTTTGGATGTGTCACACTTTTTTCTGAACTTTTTTTTGTTTGTGAACTTGAAAACGGTTGCAGATAAATTGATGAAATTTGAAGGGCTTATTTTCCCTCACTAATATCTCGAAACTGACCAAAAGATTTCTAAAAATATTTATTTTAGCATAATTCAAAGTTGATGCAAGGATATAAAACATTCCTCGGTTCGAGATGAATCGATTGACCTACAACATTAATACATTTTATTGAAGAGTAGGGAACTTATGGTAATTTATATATCTTTAAAATCGATTTTTATAGTGAAAATGTTCTCATTCTCATAATTTAGGTTAATGCGAGAATAGAAAAATTGTGTTGATTCAAGACGAGTCGATTGACCTATAACATTGATACATTTAATTGAAGAGTAAGGAAGCTATGATAATGCATAATATTTTAAAATACGGTTTTTTATATTAAAACTTTTTTTCTTCAACATATAAGTTGATGCAAGAATATAAAAGGTTCCTTGGTTCGAGATGAAGCGATTGATCTATATTTTATTAACCATTTAACTGGTAATGACGCATGTATGCGCAAAAAAAATCGGTGACAAAACTGGTAATGGCGGATATATGCGCACTTGGAATAACTACCATAAAACTTAATGGATTTGGATAAAAATTGGTATGCCGTAGTTTTTTTGGTCGCTCATGATGAATCCGAGGTCTAAATTTAGAAATTCTGAATGGCGGATCCAATATGGTAAACTAAAATGCAAAAGTAACGTGATTTGGATGAAAGTCAAAACTTAGTGGTTTTCTTGGTCGCTAATGACGAATCTGGGGTCAAAATTGAAAAATTAAAATTAGCTGATAATATAGTAGAAAATTTATCAGCGACTCAAAAAACTCTTTAGTACTGCCTTTCATTTAAGTCACATGATTTTTGCATTTTAGACTATCATATTGGATCCGCCATTTTGAATTTCTCAAATTTGACCCCGGATTCGTCATCAGCGACCTAAAATCTCTTAAAAAATGAACTTTCATGATGAACACGGAATTATTTGCTTCTACCAGTTTTGGCACATAAAGTCGATTTTGAGCCTACGAGTTAACTGGTTAAAGAGTAGGGAAGATATGGTAATTTATGTATTTTGAAAATCGGTTTTTTATACTAAAACTTTTTTCATTAACATTATTGAAAGCTGATGAAAGAACAGAAAAGATGTGTTGATTTGAGAAGAAACAACTGACCTATAATCTTAATTCATTTTGTTGAAGAGTAAGGAAACTATGGTAATGCATGATATTTGAAAATACGATTTTTTATAGTAAAACTTCTTTCTCCAACATAATTCGAAGCTGATGCAAGAATATAAAAGATTCCTTGGTTCGAGACGAATGGATTTACCTACAATATTAATACATTTTATTTTAAAGAGTAGGGAAGATATGGTAATTTATATATTTTGAAAAACGGTTTTTTATAGTAAAACTTCTTTCTCCAATATAATTCGAAGATGATGCAAGGACATGAAAGATTCCTTGGTTCGAGACGAATCGATTGACCTACAATATTAATTAATTTCATTAAAGAGTAGGGAAGATATGGTAATTTATATATTTTGAAAAACGGGTTTTTATAGTAAAACTTTTTTTCCTAACATAATTCCAAATTGATGCAAAAGCGGAAAAGATTCCTTGATTCGAGGGAAATCAATTGATCTGTAAGACACTTACTTTATTGAAGATTAAGAAATATGCTCATTCATAATATTTGAATCACCACTTTCAAACAAGAAAACTTTTTTCATCGACATAATTCAAAGTTGACGCATGAATAGAACAGACTTTTTGATCGTAAATTTTTAAATCGAATAATTCTGACTCCAGCTCGAAAAATCATTTCGAATAAAAAATGTTATCTGCCTGACTTGTCTTTGTATTTAAACAATTTTTTGTATTATTTTGTAATTTTTTATTTTTTGTAAATTTCTGTTTATAACATGATCAAAATGGAAGGTCAAGAAAAGGAAAACGTTAATTTTTGTAAACCCTACAAGATTGTCATAACAACTTTTTGAATTTTCTTGAAAAATCGAAAATTCAAATTCTGATCACACAAAAAATAATAAAAATAAAAAATTTCATTTTTCGATCAAACTATGCAAGATACGATAGAAGATTTTTAAAAATTGTGCAACCAAGAAAGATCTAACTTATTGATCGCTTTTCGATATGACACGTAGTTTTTTTTTATTAATAAAAAAAAAACAACATTAAAAATGAAAAATACAATTTTTTGGAAAAACGACACAAGCTACGAAAAAAGATGAATCGACCACAATTGTGCACCCAAAAAAGGTTAACAAATTTCTTAATTATCACTTTTTAATAAGATGCGTAGTTTTTGTTTTAATCGTAAAAAATATCAGTAAAAATTTGTTGAAAAATTGTTAAAAACAACACAAAGTAAGAAGAAAAATTAATGGACAAAAGTTGTTCGTCTAAAAAAGATCCACAAATTTTTCATTAATAATGTTTTGTTAGGACGCGCATTTTTTGTTTACATCGTAAAAAATAACATTGAAAATAAATATGTTAATGTTTTGAAAAAAACGACACAAGGTGCAATAAAATGTTATTTAAAAAAATTGTTTTTTTTTTATAGGATGCGCATTTTTTTAATTATAAAAACAAGACAATCAAAATATATTTGTTACAATATCAATGCATATTATAAATTGTAATAATATAAATGATAATCCACATTCTATAAAATTATAATTTATAATCTGGGTTTCTACCCTACCTGGAAAACCTGTAAAACCTAGAATTGTTGAATTTTTTTAACTGCAATATAAAATTGAATAACAATGATTCTTCATTTTTGCAAGTAGCTTCATATTACTGTTTTAACTATTTTGTTGGAATTTTTTTTTTTATTAATTTTTGTAACTGCAAATTTAACTGTTCTAGTTTTTGTTGAAAATTGATCGTTTTTAGTTAAAAATTTGAGTATCTATTTGAAAATTCATGTATTTTGTTGGAAATTCTTTCATTGTTGAAACCAAATGCTTTTGATTAAAAATTAAAATCTTTTATTTTAGTTGAAATATCAATTACTACATTTTTATTTCAGAATTCATTTTTTGTTTGTAATGAAAATTGGATAACTTGGTTAAAAGTTAAACTCTTTCGTTAAGAATTAATTTTTATCTTAATTATTAATGAATATTCTTAATAAATTTATCTCTGGTTGAAAAATGAGCTATAATTTTAAAAAATTCTTTTTTGTCGAAAATTAATTTTTTAAATTGAACATATAGCTACTTCAGTTGAATATTCCATAATTTTAGTTCAAAATTAATCTTTTTGGTTGAAAATTTAATTATTCCAGTTAAATTCATTTTTTGGTTGACAATTTGTCTTTTTTATTTGAAAATTCATGTATTTTTTTGAAAATTGTTTTGTTTTTTTCAGTAGAAATTAATCTTCTTGGTTCAAACTATCTCACATTACTATAAAAGAAGATAGTTCTCAAAAATAATAATTCGTTAAAAAAATTTGTTTTGTTAAATTCAATTAATTATTACCTTGCTCTAAGTGAAAAATGTACAAAAAGTTGAATATTTCAGAAAAAAACCGCAATTTTCTAAAATTATTCCAAGAGAATATTATCAAAAATAATAATAAATCGTTGAAACAATTATGTATTGTTAACTTGAATTCATTAATTACCTCAATCCAATTTTAAAGTGGAAAAAAAGTAAGACATTTTAGAAAAAACTCCAGCTAAGAGAATTCTAAGAGAATATTGTTATGAATAATAATAAACTGGTTGAAAAATTAATTCTGTTCAATTTAATTGATTATCGTCTCGCTCTAAACTAAAAAGTTGAAAACAAGTTTTAAATTTATGAAAATACCGCGACTTTCTAACTCTATTCCAAGATAAAATTGCTATAAACAATAATTAATTGTTCAAACCATTTATTTAAACATGTAATTATCAGTAGAAAGTAATACTCTCTGTAGAATATTACATTTTATTTAAAATCCCGCAAAAAATCAATATTTGCGCCAAAAACTCGGACCTTATAAAATAGACTAATGGTGGTGATATTTGAGAAAATAATTTTTGATTCGTATTCTATGGCTCATTGGGAAGATAAATATTTTGTTTCATTTCGATTCACCTAATATTGACGATTCTAAAAAAAATTGTACAAAAACGTATTTTTCCCTTATGGGAAATACTTCAAGTGGGAAGCACGCACTTTTGCGTATATA
>CAKNXH010001658.1:0-12195 GCA_932178445.1 Andricus quercusramuli | reverse complement strand
TAATTATGGCAAAGGTCTTACGTTTTTTGGGCAAAGTGGTAGTTCCAGGTTTACCCACATCGAAAAAAACGGTGCGCGCAGTAATGCTTGCGGAGTAAACCGTACCTATCACTGCGAGTGGAGTAACTATAGCTACGCTGGGTATTACGGTCACGCTCCAGAACGGTTGAGGTTCCCCCGGAATGGTTCATGCGAGCGCAGCAACAGCTTCCGCCTCCCTCCCACTCGCAAGTTCTGCGCGACGGCAGCGGACTTGGCAGTAACGGTCGCGGTTAACTCCTCTCCGTGTAGCGGCAAAAAAACGCGTCCTAATCTTGGGCATTTTAAATGGCCCACACTAAATGGCCCCCTCCCACACTAATGCCGACCCCTTTTCCAACGCCCCCTTTTCCACGCCCACTCTTCCAACGCCCCCTTTTCTCACGCCCCCTTTTCCAACAAAAAATCTGAAAATTCATTTTTGTCATTTTTTTCGAAAAATATCAATTTTAGAAAAAAAGTATGAATATAAAAAATATGTCTTTCAACGGGATCTACAACTTTTATACTTAACATTTTTTTCCAAAATCAATATTTTTCGAGATTTTGAAAAAAAAATCTAATTTTCAAAAAAGTCAAAATTATTAATAACTTCATTTATATTGATCTGCGCCAAAAATCTTTCAAGTGCGTTGAACCAGGGTCTAAAGGGAACCCCTAGGCTAAGTATCAAGTCAATATTCTAGGGTGACCTTTTCGGAAGTATACCCAAAATTTCGAACAGGTAAAAAAAAGGTCGAGTATTGAGTTCCGGCGAATTTGGCCGTATTCAAAGTTTCTAGTCCGGAAAAATTTTTGTGTTAATAAGGAACTTTCCGTTCCGATAATATTTTTTTGCTACTTTGGAAAAATAGTATAATATTTGACTATGTATTCCTATAATAATACACTTTATCACTAATTTGCGAATTGTCTCGCAGATGGCAGCACTTCAGATTCGAATTACGAATCCTCACGATCACTCTTCTGTGACCAGTCATTAAAATGCCGTACTGCAAAATTAAAATACGGCAAAAAATGCCGTATCTGTATACACTACAAAAAAAAAGGTAAAAAAATCTGCTTTAATTTGTATAATAATTATCAATATTTAAAAAAATGTTATTACAATAATAATAGTTTACAAGTTTACAATAGTTTACAAGTGCGACCCATATGCCTCGCACCCAGCACGCACCGCGTGCCCCGCATGCCATGCGAGTAACGTGCCCCGCACGTTTGCTATCTGGGATAGCTTGGACTTGAATAATTCATTAAAAAATGTTTTATATGTAAAAAATACTATTTTAAAATTACAGTATTTAATGTCACAGTATTTAGTCGTTATCGCATAGTAAAGAGAATTTGAATGTTTGGAAACTTAAAGAAATACCAATTGACAATGTGTGATGAATAGTTTTCATAAATAATAATGTAATATCAAATTACACTCACTTTCAAAGTACAGGAAGCTCAAGAATGTAAGCAATATGCTGCTAGTTATAGACCTCATTTTTAATAAATGTACAGGATGATAGGAAAAAGAAACTGATTTTATTTTAATTACGTGTGTGCAGCGACTAGATGAATGGCAGCTATATATACTACATTTTATGGCTTCTCTCCCACAGCGAAGCTTTATTTATTTTAAGATAAATAAAGTACCTAAAGTATGTAATAAAGTAAATAAAGTAATCTCAAAGCTCGAAATTTTCCGTATTTGCTAGACTTATCACAGATCGAACCTTCAGAACGTTGCAGATGACAATGAATGTTCTGGATTGCTTGGTTATTTAACTTTAATTTAAAATGTACTTAAAAATTCATTAGGGTGGTCCAAAATTTTGTTTTTATTTTTATGTATAACGCCCGGAAATTCGTTCAAATCCACACAAAAATAAATCTACTGTTTTTTTGTTAATTATATTTAGAAGTGGCACAAGCCCCATAAAGTTTAACACGCTTTTCCCATAAGAACCCTCCCTAGGGATCGCGTGACCTATTAGATGGTGGGAGGGCTTACGAGGCTCATTGACCACAGATCTGGAATATGTGAACCTGAGGGGCTATATCGCGAGGTGTGGCTACTCTGGGGAACCGACGGACTCTGGTCGGTCGAGAGCGCGAGTTCTCATGCTCCCAAGCTAAGATGTGATCGCCGTGTCGAGAGCTGAATGGTACCAGGGTTAACAAATCCTTTGACGTCCCGGCCTGCCCCCCTCAGCAGAGGTGGACAGGCAGGGGTCTCGAAGGAGGTGCCTTAAGGGGGACTTTGGGACACCAGGTCGAATCCCTTAGTATATAGACCCGCCCCCCACAAGCGGGGCTGTGTGGGGGGTGTTTCTTATTTCCCTAGCTTCTCGTGGGACAAAAATGGTACCCAACAAAACAAAACACAAACGATGAGGGATCCGCTTCGGCTCCCTCTCCCAAACCACCGCCAAAAGTGGGAGGCTCCGTAAGGAACAGCCCACCAGAGGCGGTGCGAAACAGTGAAGATGGTGGAGACAAAAATGTCGAAGCCGTCGGAGTGCAACTAACGGAACTCTCTGTAAGGAAGAGGCGCCGTTGTGGAGCACAAAGAAAGAGAGTCCGTAATGCGCGGCTCGCAAACAGCAGCCAAGGCTCCTCACAAGGGGCAATGGTTGCGAAGACTTTACCCGGAGCAACTCCTCAGGCTTATTCTATAGTGAGAGTTGTCGTTGCGTCGGGTTATGCTGATAACTGTCTGACCCTTGAGGACTTGGACAGTTTGAGGGATGAAATATCTAAAGGTATTGACGCGTTACCTCGCGAGGGACGCGCCCCCAGATTCAACGACATCTTCATTAGGTCGGGGGCCATCGTTGTGGAGGCCGCCGACAGCTGGTCGCGAGACTGGATTGTCGAGAAAACCCCAACTTTCAGGCCAAAAGAAGGTCTGAACTTGGAAGTCAAGGGGACGGAGTGTCTGCAAAGGTACCGCAGAGCGACCGTATTGATTCCCGGTAACCCCGAGGGTCCGGCGACCACTCTGGGGCGTCTGAGCTTTCAGAACTCGTCCCCGCGAACTGATTCGTGGAAGGTGTTTTCCGACGGGCAGGGAACCAGGTCGAAGGGGAGAGGCTGGATTCTGGTTGTTGAGTTTCCCGAATCCTCGATCAGAGCCCTTGCGGCTCTAGATTATCGTCCCTATCAAGGGGCGAGTAGGGTTACCTTCTGGGTGACCCAACTGGGATCCGCAGGGGTCCAGTAGCGTCCAGAGATGCCCCGAAGTAGCCTCCTAATGGCTGAGACGGGAATCTCCATTACGCAGATTAATTTGCTCCACAGCAAAGGCGCCTCGGCGGTTCTAGCCACACGCATGTCTGTGGTGCAGACGGGGCTCACCCTAATCAAAGAACCCTGGTTCACAGGAAAAGGATTTGTGGCTTGTCAGCATGTGGCTCCATATATAAGGGGCCACGCGAAAATACGCCAAGGGCATGCATAGCCGTCAAGGGTATGGATGCGATCTTGGTGCCTAAATTCTGCTCTAGATATCTAACCGTCATTAAGGTGAGACTCAGGGGCAGTAACGGAGAAAGGATAGAGGTATTTGTTGTCTCGGCTTACTTTCCTGGCGATGCCGAGGGACCCCCCGCCTCCCAGAGAGGTAGAGGCTCTAATTCGGTATTGTCAAGAGAAAAAGATTCCTCTGCTGTTGGGTTGTGATGCGAACGCTCACCACACGGTGTGGGGAAGCACAAACATCAATGACAGAGGGAGAGATTTAATTGAATGCATAGCAGGCACAGAGCTGGAGATTCTAAATCGGGGTGATACTCGCACATTCCAGACTAAAAACAGGAGTGAGGTTCTCGATTTGACTTTATGTTCAGGTGCACTGAGGAGCAGAGTAGTGGATTGGAGAGTCTCCGATGAGGAGTCTCTTTCGGACCACAAACACATCGTGTTCCGATTAACCCTAGGAAAACCGTAGGTATCTAATGTTAGAAACCCTAGAAATACACTTTGGGACTCATATAAAGAGGAACTCGAAGGGAGGCTTTCGGAATTCCCCGCAAGCGATGGTACCATTGATGAGTTGGGGCACGCTGCGGATTTTCTGCGAAGGGCTCTGACAACATCATATGAGAACAATCGTCATAAATGCACTATCAAGTCTAGGAAGGCAGCAGAATGGTGGAACACCCACCTGGAGAGACTCCGTAGAAAGACAAGAATGTTGTGCAATACGGCAAATAGAACTAAATTGCCTTCAGACTAGGACATCTATAAGACGGCCCAAAGCGAATACAATAAAAATATGAGGAAGTATAAGCAGGAAGATTGGAGGGGCTTCTGTGAGGAATCGAAAAACATTCCGGAAACAGCGAGGCTCCACAAGATCCTAGCGAAAAATCCGGAAGCTCGCCTCGGGCTCATAAGGCTCGATAATGGTGAGTTTTCCGAGGATGAAGAAGCAGCGCTGAATCACCTGATGGAGGTTCACTTCCCGGGTTTTCAGCGAATCTGAACCGACCAAGAGGAGGAAGACCGGGGCCAGGGGGTGGAGAGGGCAGACTGGAGTTTCGCCGCTATGTTCGTTGATTACAAAAAGGTGGAATGGGCCGTAGGGTCCTTTTGCCCCTTTAAATCACCAGGGGCGGATGGCATTTATCCAGCGCTTTTACAAAAAGGCATGGATTTAGTCGTCCCTCCCCTGACGAAATTATTTAAGCCAAGTATAGCCCTTAAACACGTGCCATCGGCATGGAAGGATGGCAGAGTGGGCTTCATACCCAAACCCGGGAGGGAGGGTTACACTGCTGCCAAAGATTTCCGACCAATCAGCCTAACATCTTTTATCCTGAAGACGCTAGTGAAGCTGGTCGAGAGATACATTAGCGATGAGGTGCTCTTGACCTCTCCGCTGCATAGAGGGCAGCATGTTTTCCAGGCAGGCTGCTCGGTAGAAACTGCGCTTCATGCTGTTGTAGCAAAATTGGAGCAGCAGTTGGAACAAACGGGGTATGCTGTGGGCCCTTTCTTGGATATAGAGGGTGCCTTCAGCAATACTCCTCCAGAAGTTATCTGTCGAGACGCTTTGAGATGTGGTGTGCCGGACCAGCTAGTATGCTGGGTATTATACCCAAGGATATGTGGACGACTTCGTAATCCTATTTAGGGGGGCTCATCTGGAAACGCTGATGGGTCTTATAAGGTCGGGGCTGCGCATCGCAGAGCTCTGGTGCTTTGGTCGAGGAATTATAAAGTTCCGAAAGCTGACGCTCCTGTATTTTGTGGTGGGAAGCTGACGTTTTCAGATTCAGTTAAATATCTAGGAGTAATCCTAGATAGCAAGCTGAACTGGCAAAGCACCTGGAGACCCAATGCAGGAAATTTGTCATGAGACTTTGGATGTGCAGGACAGCCTTTGAGTTGACGTGAGGGCTAGGGCCCAAAATGCTTGCATGGCTCTACTCTGCTGTCTTAAAACCCAGGCTCCTACCCGCGGCCGTGGTCTGGTGACCACGTGCGAAATTTAAAACAGTGCAGGACAGGCTGCGAAGATTACAAACGCTAGCATTTAGAGGTTTGACTGGAGCAATGAGGACTGCGCCCACAGCGGCGATAGGATTCATGCTCTGTGAGGAACACCTACATGTTGTGATAACCGGCAGAGCGGCTCACGCGCTGGGCCGCCTGGCAAGAGCAAATATATGGACTCCGGGGACGAAACACACTAGACTCCCGAATGATATCAGCACACTGCCGATTCTACAAATGAGGCAATATAAAATAACAAAACGCTTCAACTTCGCCAAAGCTTTCCGCGTCTGTATCCCAAGCAGGGATCTGTGGAAATAAAATGGTAACCCGCTCCTCCAGGGGGAAATCTGGTATACAGATGGCTCCAGGGGAGAGGGAGGGTCAGGAGCAGGAATTTATGACAGTAAGAGAGGGAAAGGGATAGGGATCACACTTGGGCGACACGCTACTGTCTTTCAAGCGGAGGTCCTGGCCGTCCTTCGCTGTGCTGAAACACTAATAGATGAAAACGCTACTGGCAAACACATCACGATCTGTTCGGACAGCCAAGCGACACTAACTGCAATAGGCAAACCAGACATAACATCAGAACTGGTTTGGGAATGCAAAAAGGCATTAAACCAACTTGCAGAAAGAAACAAAGTGGCTCTCATATAAGTCCCTGGTCACACAGGGCTCAAGGGCAACGAAAAGGCGGATCAGTTGGCAAAGAGCGGCGCAGCGAGCGAATTCGGAGGGCCGGGACCGGTACTGGGAATAGCGTCTTGCAGTGTCGGGATGGCCATTAAAAACTCCATCCGTACAAAACACAGGGAATACTGGAAACAAACCAAGGGTTGCCGTCAGGCGAAATCCATTCTGGGGTATACCTATAGGGTGGACATAGACAAGGAAATCCTGAGTTTACCCAAGAAAGACATAAGGACAGTGGTACGGACCCTGACAGGGCACAATCACTTGAACTATCATATGCACAAAATGGGGTATAGCCTCACGACGGAGTGCAGGAGGTGCGGCAGGGATGACGAAACATCCTTGCATGTATTATGCCAGTGCCCGGCATTAGCTAGGCTCAGGCAACAGACCCGCGGGGTCCATTTTATGGAAACAGAGGAAATCGAAACGCGATCAGTGGTCGACATACTGGGCTTCGTCTAGAGGTCTGAGGTCGAATGCTGAGAGTGAATAAGTAAGGGTGTGGCACAATAGGTTTTATAGCTTGAGCGCCAGGGGAGCTCTCCATGGGCTTCCCGCCCGCATTGAAACTAACTAACTTCTCATAAGAAAAAAATCTACCCACTATTTGTCTATTTTTCACTTGGAGTGACTTAATAATAAATTAAACTTAGCACAAATGTTTATTTAAACAAATTATTGTTCATAACTATCTTCATCTATATTAATGCCAGATTGTTGCGGTTTTTTTCTGACATTTTTACCTTTTTGTTCTTTTTTCACTCTCTTAGAGCAATGCTAGGAAGTTTTTTTTTTGAAATCTTTCGTTTTGCTTTGACTTTTTAGTTATGAACAAATAATAAGTGAACCTCAACCAGAATCATTTTTTAAATAATATTGTGTTATTTTAAGTGAATTATTGTCGCTCTTTTCCCAATATTCAGAAAAAATTAATTTAATCAAAAAAGCTATCTCACACGACAAAAAAAAAGAGAGTAGAAAAATTAGGAATATGTGGGAGGACAACAAGAAGTTTATTGCAAAGCGTAAAAGAAAAATTTGAAATTGAAAATATTTTTAAACCAGCCCCCCCCCCCTCCTTCCCTGGAGAAAACACGTCTAGTCGATGACAATATACATATAAATAATTATTAAGTCAATCCAAGTGAAAAATAGACAAATAGTTAAAAATTTCAGGGAAAAACCGCAACTATCTAGCATCAATATAGAAGAAGACAGCAGTAAACAATGAAAGTTTTTTTAAACAATTATTTTTGCTGAATTGAAATGAATGTCAACTCACTCCAAGTGAAAAGTGGACAAAAAGTTGCATATTTTAGAAAAAACCTCAATTTCTAGCATTATTCAAGAAGAATATTAATGACAATAATAATAAATTTTTTAAACAATTATTTTTATTATATTAATTAGGTATCATCTCGCTCTAATTGAAAATTGGACAAAAAGTGAAATTTTTTTAAAACCGCGACTTTCTAACTCTATTTTAAGAGAAAATTGCTAAAAACAATAATAAATTGTTTAAAAATTTTTTGTTGACATCTAAGTATCCGTAAAAAGTAGTAGTTTATGTATCAGAAACAATTTGCCTTCAAAAAACTGCGAAAAAGTCATAATTAAAGACTCGCGAAACCCATTTTTTCACTTATGGGGTTTTTTTGGGATCCTATAAAACAGACTTATGGGGTGATATTTAAAAAGTAATATTTTATTCGTATTCTATGGCTAATTGTGAAGCGAAATTTTGGGTTTCAACTCGTCTCAGATAATATTGAGGAGTCTGAATAAGATTTACAAAAATGTATTTTTTTCTTATTACCTTGAAACCTTTTAAAATTCTTAAAAAGCTTTGTTTTTGAAGTCTTCAATAATCTACAAATTACATTACATCAAAATGCTGGACATCCTTCTTACATTGATTATTATTATTGAATATAAATATTATTTAAATAACCTTACAATTATTTTTATTATCGCAAAACTTTTCAGAATGCATAAAAGTGGCGACAATTTTTATTTCAAAATATTCATAAATGTATATTTTTTTATCTACTTAAAAATCTTTTCAAGTTTTCAATTAACTTTTTCAAGCTCGCCACGCATTTTTTTTATAAAACTATGTAATCTTACTCATCTTCAGATTATTTTTTAAATATTCAAAAATGTAAGCTTTTTTTAAGTTTTTCAAATATTTCCTAATTTTAATTTAATTTGGAATCTTTTTAAAACTTCTAAATGTCTCTTAAGCTTTATCGAATTTTTTTATAAAACTTTATTATCTTGTTAATCGAAAAATTTGACTTTAAAATCGTTCATATTCTTTTTCGAACTTTCAAGAAATAATTTAAATGTTCTGAAATTGTTGTCAATTTTCTCTCAAAATTTATTTCTTAAAATGAAAAATCATAAAAAAAATTTCTAGGGATTTTGGGATGTTTTGTTTTCATTCTCTTGAAATAATTTCAAATTCTGAAGAAGTTTCTTTTTTAGAAATCTTCAAAAATCTACACATTATATTGTTTATATAAAAGTGCTGGACACCTTTGTTCCATTGATTTTTATTATTGAAGATAGTATTTAAATAACCTTACATTTCTCATAATCCTGAAGTTTGCAGATTTTTTTTTAAATGCCAAAAAAAATTAATGGTTCATCCAATCATGACAAATTTAATAAATTTGTCTGCACTGTTGAAAATTGATGTGTTTAAAATATTTTTAATTAAAAATTAAGAAAACTTTAGCAATCAACAGACACTTGGATTCTATTTTATATATTTTCATAAACGGAAAAATTACATTTTGTGTTTCAAAGTGTTGAAGACTTTTGTTCCATTGATTATTATCATTAAATTATTGAATATATTATTTAGATAACATAAATGATATTGTAACGAAAAAATATTTTAATTTTTAATAAAAAATAGTTTAATTCATGAAAAAAGACGAATTTTCATCACAAAAGCTTAATCCCAAACAAAAAATTAATTTTCAATAGTTGCATTTTAAACCAAAAAATGTTAATTTTTTTTTTAAAGAGACAAATTTCCTACAAAACAGTTCAATTTTTTAACATGAAAGTATGAAATTTTAATGAATGAAAGAAAAAAAATCACCCAAATTATTATTTTTGGGGCATAAATAATTTAAAATACAAAATAAAATTATCTACCAAATATTTCTTTTTCAATTTAATTTCATTTGTTTTTCAAGTTGAATAAATATTTTTTTTCTAAGATTCTCGAGAAAATTCCAAAATTTGTTGAAGCTTCCAGATATGTAAAAAAAACTAGTTTTTTCATTTTTCAGGATTTTGACAAATTTGAGTCAGTTTGAAAGATATTTAGGACATTTAGAAGTTTGGAAGATAAATATATGTATTTTAAATTGACTGGAAATATTCCCAGAATTATGAAAAATCTTTTAAAACTAAAAAAATTGCCCTTAAATCTTCAAGATATTTTCGAATTTTGTAAAAATATATTTTGAAATTATAATATTTTGAAACTTTTACAAATTTTCTTTTAAAATTGTAAACAACAAAAAGTGAACTTATTATCCTTATCCTTTACACTTCTTAAAAAGCTTAAAAATTTTTTTCGACATCTTCAAAATTTTACATTCCGTTTAAAATTTTTGGAAATCTTTTCCAACTTAAAATCGTTTTTTCACCATTTTAAAAACGTTTGATCCTTCCAAATATCTTTTAAAATTCTTAACATTTTTTCAAAGATTTTTCTTGAAATTCTGAAAAATTAAAAAACTTGCCTACAAATCTTCCAGATCCTATTTTGACAATTTTAGAATTATCTTAAAATTAATTTTTTTAAATAGAGAATCAGTTTAAATTATCCCATGCATTATGAGAAATATTTTTTATTATCGCGAAACCTTCTTCAAATTTGTTTCAAATTTGTTATAGAATTTTTTAATCCTGCTAATCGAAAGATTTTGCTTGAAAATATTTTTAAATATTTTTTAAAATTATTCGAATTTTTCCAAAAATTTTCTTAAAATTCTGAAAAATTACAAAAATTGCTTTAAAATTTTCCAGAATCTGTTATAAGAATTAAAAAAATTTTTGCAATGTTTTAAAATCTGTTGTAATGTTTTAAAATGTTTTAAAATGTTCTCTTAAAATTACTTTTTCAATATAAAACATCAGTTCAACTTTTCCCATGAATTCTAAGAACATTTCTTTATTATAGAGAATCCTTTCAAAATCCTCAAGAAGCTTCAAATTTTTTTCCAAATATTCAAAAATGTACATTTTTCAAAACTTCTGAAATATTTTCAACTTTCAAATTAATTTTTAATATTTTCAAAATTTCGAAATGTCTTAAACTTATTCGCATTTTTTATAACTTTCTATAATCTTGCTAATTAAAAGATTTTGCTTAAAAATCTTTCCCATTCTTCCGTGAAATTTTAGAAAATAATTTAAAATCTTTTGAAATCTTTGTCAATTTTCTCTTAAAAATGATTTTGAAAATAAAAGATCAGTTCACATTTTCACAGGAATTTTAAATTTTGTCATCTCGAAACCTTTTAAAATTCTTAAAAATCTTCTTCATTTTCTAAATCTCCAAAAATACGCTGGTTATTATTATTAAAAAGGACTTTTCAGTCATGAAAAAAAATTCACCCAAATTATTATTTTTTGGGGATGAACAATTTACAATACAAAATAAAAATCTCGAACAAAAATTTCTTTTTTAAGTTTATTTATTCATTTGTTTTTGAAATTGAATGAATACATAATTTTTCTTAGATTCTTAAAAAATTCAAAATCTTTTTTTACGCTTTCAGATATGTAGAAAAAGTATAATTTTTTATTTGTCAGGGTTTTGAAAAATTTTAGGAAAAATTTCAGTAAGTTTAAAAGATATAGAAGTTTGGAAGATTTATTAAACTGACTTGAAATATTGCTAGAAAAATCTTTCACAATTGAAAGAGTTACCCTGAAATATTCCAAATATTTTCGAAATTTGTAGAAATATTTTGGAACGTTTTGATACTTTGTAAAGTATTCTTTAAAAATTAATTTTTCAAAATAAAAATTCATTAAAATTTTTGTCAGGAATCTCAAGAAAGTTTTTTTATTTTCTAGAAGCCTTTCTAATTTCTTAAAATCATCTTAAGATTTTTTCGAAATCTTCCAAAATTAAATTTTATTTGAAATTTGGGGAAAACTTTCCAAACTTGGAATCATTTCTTAACCATTTTCAAAACTTCCAAATCTTCGAAAATCTCTGAAAATCCTTAGAATTTTTCCAAAATTTTTCTTGAAATTCTGTTTTGACAATGAATATTGGAAGTCTTTTGGAATGTTTTAAACTTTTTCTAAATATTCTCAAAAAATTAAATTTTCAAAATGAAAAATCAGTTAGAATTAGCCCATGAATTTTGAGAAATATTTTTTATTATCGTGAAATCTTTCAAAATTTTTTGTTTCAAATTGTTTATGAAACTTTGTGATCTTGCTAGTTGAACATTTTTTCTTAAAAATCGTTCACGTTCTCTTTCGAAATTGTAGGAAATAAATAAAAATGTTCTCAAATATTCGTCAATTTTCCCTTAAAATTGATTTTTCGAAATAAAAAATCAGTGTACACTTTTCCATCAATTTTAAGACATTTTTTACAATTGTAAAACCTTTCAAAATCTTTAAGAAGCTTCAACATATTTATTTCCAAATATTCAAGGATATACTTCCGAAAAGGACATATGTCCGATTTTCTTCGGGCTCCGTGTACTTATGTATTTTGACGCGCTGATTACGAATATGATAGTGAAAATTGGCGCAAATTTGATTTTCATGGTGAAAACCATAAAAACCCCATAAAAATCATGGTTTTTTGCATTTATCTCAGTAATGGTAAAAAATTCAAGAAAATGTTTCCAACAAAAGTTGTAGACCCCATCGAAATACACATTTTATGTTTAAAGCATTTTTAGGTCCCGGAAGCTG
>CAKNXH010001657.1:217928-230261 GCA_932178445.1 Andricus quercusramuli | reverse complement strand
TTCCCTGGCTTTCCTTGACCAATAAATATCCTTGACTTTCCTTGACCTATACAATTCCTTGACTTTCCTTGAGCAATAAAATTTCCTGACTTTTCCTTGACTTTCCTTGACCAATAAAATTCCTTGACTTTTCCCCGATTTCCAGGTTTTCTCTGTAAATGTCGATGACAGTTTAGAATTTAGAGTATAGTCAATTTAGTTAGTTTGCTAAAGTCCCTCACTTGCTTCCTCTCAACCTAAACATGCAGAGGACATTTGGTGCAAATCAACAGTTGTACGTAGCTGCCAACGACCTGCATACATCATCCTCATGAAACGAACATTCTGCTGTTCCAGACCGTTAACTGAAATTGCCTGTTCTCGCCACTAGTAGTACATTCAGTTACATGGCCAGTGCACATTTCCTCAATAAACTTCAAACAAGTTGTTGACTTTCAATATTAAAAATTCAAAAAATTAGTCAAAGAAGGCGCCGCGCGTCTACAAAAAAGGTTTTCGTAGTTTACTAGGACTTTAATTAAGTCGTTCAAACCTCCACCTCGCATACTCTCCCTACGTTCCCATACTTTCACTCCCCCAATTTCCCCTATTTCACCTATCCCCCCCCTTACTTCAACATACTACCACTTCCCCTCCCCTAATTTCCACTACAGCCCATTCTCTAATTTTCCCTCACATCCCCTACTTTCCCTTCCCTAATTTTCCCTCACTGCCCCAAAACTCATTTCTCTAACTTCCCGTACGTCCCCTCCCCTCACTGCAGCCACTTATTTCCTCTCTCTTATCCATACTTTCCCATCCCTCATTCTCCCTCACTTCTCCTACTTTCCCAAGAATTATTTCCCCTACTCTTCCTCTCCTCACTTCCCTTCGTCCCCCCACTTCTCTTCGTCACCCCCCCCCCCACTTCCCCTTATCCCCCTCCCATAATTTCGCCAAAATTCCTCTCCCGCCCCCCTCCTCATTCACCATCACTTCTCTTACTTTTCATTCACTCATTTCCCCTCATTAACGATTTAAAATTTGAAAATGATTAATTTTTCAAGACTGAGTTTCACGATCCTAATTTAAGAATACATCAATATTAGAAGAAGTTTGGAATTGTTTAATTTTTAGGCTTTCATAGCCTTGGGCAGAAACCCTTACAGTTTTGGTTGGGTGTCCGTCCATCCGTCGTATTTTTTCAAAAGAGGGGAAGTGAGTGGAGAGAAAGCAGCTGAAAGGAGTGGAAATAAGGGGAGGGAAAGAATGGAAAGTGAACGGTGGGAAAGTAAAGGAAGTGAGGGAAAATGAGGGAAAGTAGGGGAAATGATTTAAAATGAGGGTGAGTAGAAGGGGGGAAGTGAGGGCTGGGGAGGAGACGGGAGGGGGAAGTAGAGTACGAAGAAGTTGGGGCTACTGACTACTTTTTAATGGTTCAATTAACATGAATTCATCATTTTAAAAGCTTTCAATTAGAAATGATATAATTTTTAACTTTTTTAGAATAATTAAACTTAAATCGTTTAAAGTAATTAAAATCCTTCAATTTTGACAGATGAAAATGAATATTTCTTTGGTACATAAATATCATTTTTGAATAATAAAATTTACTCTGTCATTTTGAATCTCATTTGATACTAAATCATATGGTACCCCTTAATAATTTTTCTCACTTTTAAAATGTATGTAACTACAATTTTTTATTATTATTTTGAATGCGCAATTCTGATATAGTTCAATTTTTGAGGCCTTGAAACTAAAATTGTTTAGCTGTAAAAGCATAAATTCAAAAATATTTGTTTTGAAGTTTCTTAATTTTGTTAACAAAGTTGTTTAGCTTCAAAAGTTTTAAATTCAGTTTCGGATCAGTTTTGGATGTTTCCAATTTTTTAATTTCACTATAATATAAGAATTCGGTAGTTTTTGTGCGGATACTATCAGTTTCAACGATTTATGATTTTTTAAAATATCAATTTAAAAAATTAGTACTTAAAATTCAAAAAAATGTAAACCCTCTAAAACATGGAAATCCTATTAAAATTCTTTAAATCTGATGTAATTTTTGTTTATACCCAAGAACTTCTATGAAATCTGATATTTCCTGAAATCCTGTCAAATTTATTTAAACATCTTTAAAGCTTTTCGAATCCATTAAAATAATTGAAATCCCCGGAAATATGATTAAATTCGTTAAAATCCTTTAAACTCTCTTAGAACCTTTTAAAATATCCTAAGACCTTATAGGTCCTACAAAATCTTTCCAAATCTTCACAAATTCTACGAAACTCATTTAAACGGCATACAATCTTTTGAATTCTATAAAATCATTAAAATCTTTGGAAATTCTTTCAATTTTTTTTTAATCTCTTGAAAATTCCTTGGAAGCCTTGGCAACACCTCAAAAAATTTCAAATCCTTTGACATTTTTAAAAATACCTTAAAATATTTTTAAGTGCTTGAAAGTATTTTAAGTGCTTGAAAATTCCTTGGAATCTTTTAAATACCCTGGAATATTTAAAATCCCTAGAATTCTCTTGAAATCCTTTAAATTCTTGAAATCTATTGCAAATTTTTTTGGAATCTTTTAAAATGCCTTTAAATATTTAATATCCTCTAAAATCCCCTCAAATTCTTATCGAAAATATTTTTAAATATTTTATAGTCATTAAAATTCTTTAAAATCCCTTAATAATTGTTGTGAATAAATGATTTGAAATCCATTAAAATCTTATTAGATTCCTAAAAAAATATATTTTAAATCTTTTCAAATATTTAAGATTTTATGGTAGCCAGCAGAAACTTTTTGAAAATCCTACAATCTTACAAATCCTATGATATCCTTTCAAAGATTACATTTTTTGGATTTGGTTAATGGAATACCTATTTCAAAAGTAAAAAATGCCTTAACATAATCTTTTCTCGTTTCGTTTAGAGGGGACGACTGATAAATCCCGAAGATAAAATTCCTGACACTAGAAATTTCCCGATAAAGAAAATATTCGAAATAGAAAATTTCACAAATTAGAAAATTGCCAACAATAAAATTTGCTTTTTATAATTAATATCATTTTTCTGTTCCAGCAATTTTATAATGCCGAAAATTATATTTCGATAATTATTTATCATCTGGAATTTTTGGAAGAAAAATCATTTCAAAAGTTAGTCGCAAGTTGAACTACTTTGTTAAATCTTTTTTCTTTTTTTTTTTGTCACTGGAAATACGCTTGAAAATTAATCTTCTTGGTCAAAAATGTATCTTTTTGGTTTGAAATTCAACTATTTGGTTTGAAAATTCATCCATTTTGTTGAAAATTTTTCCTTTTTGGTTGAATTCAACTCGGAAATTTTCCAATTCCGGAATCATAATTGTCGGCATTTTTAAAACTTCGGGAATTTTCTACTTCAAAAATTGCCTTTTTCGGGCATTTTCCAACGTAGGGAATTTTTTCGGAATTTCTCGGCGTGCCGTTGAGAGAAACTTAGTTTTATTTTTCTGAATAAAAAAAAATTTTAATAATGCAAATTTTTTATCTTTGGATTCTTGTGCAGTTAATGAGTGAACTGAAAATTTTTTAATATATAAAAATTAACAAACTCTTTTAATTTTTTAAACATTACAAAAAGATTTGATTTTCCAAACTTTTAAAACTTTCGAATCATCTGTGGTGGCCAACCTGCTGAAATCGGGATGTGGTTTTCTGCAGTTTTCTTCTCCCCTGTCCAAACGGTCAGGCATATGCGAGTACTTTTAATAAAGTCGGATATTACAATAACTTTTAACCGGAGTGATATGGGACTTGAATGGACCAGCCTCACAAGACAATGATAATAATAGTAATAATAATAATGTCTGAAAAAAAACTCTAACCAAAAATGTCTTCGACATATTGGGCTAAAAGTCTGAAAGAGTCGTCAGAGTTTCGGAAAAATTGTATATTATTATTTTTTCATCTCTCAAATTCTTTATCAACTTCCCGTAAGTAATAAAACTCGGACTCAAGACCTTATTCCAGTTGAAAGGACTCCAACTAAAGGTTCAAGATTTCAGAAAGACCTGAAACTACTTAATTTATCAGTCGTTAAATTTATCTGAAAAGTTATCCTTCCCTAATCTGAGGAAACAGAGAATTTATTTTAAGAATCCAATCTGAAAGTTTTATTAAAAGGAAGACAAGGGAGATAAAGGCAGGATTATTATAAAGCCAATTAGATTTCGCTGCCAGCTTTTAGGATTCGACATAATTTAAAAGAATTTAAATAACCCAATTTAATTTCTTAATCTGGATTTATACATTTTTTTAAATCGTTGCATTTTTCTTGTTTTTTTATCAATCGATTATACGACATACTTCGGGAGTTAAGATTGCAATAGAGAGAAAATAGAGGACTGAGGAAGCAGCTGTTGATTCTGATATTGGATCGAGATTATTAGCAATTCGAACAGCAAGGAGTCGATTTTATTTTTAAGACATTTTTATTTTTCTGTTATTTTTTTTCACAGTCCCTCCAATTAAGAAGTTAAAAAAATCTTTTCATAAAGAAGAGATATACGACTTCATAAATTAAAAAGTTATTTGGAGCGTGAAAGTTATTTTTTTCTTTCCTCTACAATTTTCTGAATCTTGAATAAAAATGAACACCCGAGAAATCCTATCCATCCCTGTGAACATATTTACTTTGCGAGAAGACTAATTTACATTTTGCAAGTAAATTCTACTCTACGTGAAAACTTTTTCTGGATAAGAATTTCCGGAAGAGGAAACCTTCGTTTCCGATTAAAAAGTATTCCTGTGCCGAAAGTTATTTTATACTTTCTAGATTAAGTAATTTCCTCCTGAGCAAAAAGCGTGTTAAATATACGAAATCGATTAAACTTTTTAACGTATTTTATAAAATCAATTTCCTTTTTTCAAAACATTGTACCAGAGTAAAAAAGTTTCATTGGGCTCCTGGATTAGGGGACTAAAGTACCAGGTATGAGGTAAATCAGAACTTAAGTACCAAATATTAAAAAAAAAAAGTCCAATGATGGGATTTTTGTGGGATAAAAGTATTGAAAAACTTCCCCTTAATTTTACTTTTATTCTAAGCAGAAATTTTTTAGGAGAAAAATGCCGGAAAAGTCACACCTAAGTAAAATGGAACTTATCTAGTACTTTTGTACCAGAAATTACTTAGAACTTATTATTATTTGAGAAGAATTAGGTGGGACTTTTCCGTTACTTTTATCAAAAAAGAATTCTGCTCAAGCAAAGAAATTAAGTGGGACTTTTCCGGTAATTTTGCCCTAAAAAATTCTAGCGAAACGGGACATGTTTTGAACTTTTTTTAGTAACTTTAGTTTCATTTCAGCAGTATTTTTTGAAACATAAATCCCATTAGTAACTTAAAAAATTTCGAAAAAAATTATTCAAGACTTGTAAAAATTTGAAGAGAATTCAGTGGGGCATTTCTGGTACTTTACTTCCACTTCAGCAGTAATTTCTTGTAAAATAAATTCCATTCCCAATTTTAAAATTTCGAAAAAATGAAACATATCTAGACTTTTCCGGTAATTTTTTCCTAAAAAAGTCCTGCTCAAAAGAATTAAAAATTAAGTGGGACTTTTCCGGTACTTTTGACGTAAAAAATTCTTGGAGAAACGAGATGTTGTTTGACTTTTTTTTACTTTCAGGAGCATTTTTTTGGAGATTAGCATCACGATCATATGCACTTTTATCCTGAAAATTAATTATTCAATACTTGTAGAACTTTTTTTGTAATTTTTCCTAAAATTCGGAAAAATCTGTAAATTACAAAAAAATGTTCTTAACAATTTTCTAGATTCTTCTTTCTTTTTGTTTTTAAAAATCATCTATTTTGGTAGAAATTTGATATTTTTGTTGTTAAAAATCCAACTGTTGTTTTTGATTTAAAACACAAAATCTTTTTTGATTTAATTAACAACTATTACATTTTGTATTGAGAATTTACTTTTTTTGGCTGAAAATTCAACTACTTGGCTTTTAATTAATTTATTTTTTATTAGAATTGCAACACTTGAGGATAAAACAATTGTCTTGAAAATTAACTTATTTGGTTGAAGATTTATCATTTTAATGAAAAATTGAGATCTTTGGTTAAAAACATATCTCACTTGTTGAAAATTAACGTATTTTTTGAAAATTGTTTTTTTTTCTGCAGAAAATTAATCTTCTTGATTAATAATTCATCTTTTTTGGTATAGGATTAATCTTCATGGTAAAAAAATCAACTATTTGGTTGCAAATTTAATTTTTGGTTAATTTAATTTTTCTTGAAAATTCACATTTTTGTTTTTCAAAAACTTAACTGTTTCGTAGCAAATTCGTCTGTTACGGTCAAATTTCCATTTAGTTTCGTTAAAAAAGCAACTGGTTGAAGATTAACATGTTTTGGTCGAAGATTCAAATATTTTGTTGAAAATTCGTCTTTTTCATGAATTGAACTGCTTTTTATTAAAAATTATAAAATTTTTTCTTTGTTCAAATATCAACTATTATATTTTCCATTGAAAATACATCTTTTTGTTTTAAAAATACAACTAATTGGTTGAAAGTTCTCTCTGAAATTTTTATTTTGTATTGAATAATTTTATTTTGTTAAAAACAAAAATAGTTATTTGAAATATTTATTTTGTGTTAAAAGTTATTTCTTCCTTCAAATAGAAAAACTACTAATAACATATTCTTTTAAAATATTGTTCTAATAAAGAATTATTTTAAATAAAAAGGATGTATTTCGAATCGTCCTATGAAGAAACAGTAGATATAATACTGAAAGCCAAGATTTTTAAATTGATGAATAATGAATCCATTATTCATAGATTAGCCGGAGAAGCTTATGTGAAGCTGGAATTATTGATTCGAATTTCGATAATTAATTCACCAAACTGCACTTTTTCTGAGCTTTAAATGCTGATAACCCTCTCTGTATTTATTAACGACTTTAATTATTCCCTAGAGTAACGAGTAAGTATTAAAAAGGTAGTAATTTAAAAAAAACCCACAGTCCCTATGGGATTAAAATATAATATAAAAAATGGAATGGAAAATGTTCGAAATCTGAAAAATTCCATTGATTTTCGTAAAATTTGAATTAATCCAGTAGAATTTAAAGTAATCGAGAAGAATTCGATGAAATTTTCGATTTTGAAACAACCTTACAAAAATTAAAGGGAATTCAAAAGAATTTGACAAAATGCCTAAGAATTCCAGGTGTGGTGAAAAGGCTTCAGGATCAATTAAATAAAAACTGCTCAAAATTTTTTTTAAATTCACTGAATTAAGTAGAATTCAGTACATTTAGAAAAATTCAAATTGATTGAAAAAATTCAAGAGAATTCCAAAGAATTTAAAAGAATTCAGGGTAAATTAATAAGAATTCAGGATGAATTCGGAAAAAAATAATGAAAAAAATCCATTTATTACCGTAGAATTTGAGTTAATTTAGATGAATTTAAGGGAAACGAAAAAAATTCGATGAAATTCATAAACAATAAAACTGAAGTTGGAAAACAATCAAGTGAATTCAAAACAATTCACAAATATGAAAAAATGCATTGAATTGAGCAAGTTTGGATTGAGTTTAGAAAAATTGAAGATAATTTACAAGAATTTCACGAAATGCCTAAGAATTTAAGGTGAGTTTTAAAGATTCAAGATTATAAAACAAAAACTTTTTTTCAATTTATTGAATTGAGTAGAATTTAGTGGATTTAGAAGAATTTAAAAGAATTCCGGATAAATTAATAAGAATTCAGGGCTAATTCCAAATAACTTGAAAAAAATATTTGAAAATCTCTTCAAATCTTTGAAACCCTACGAAATCCCTCACTTCTTGTGAATAAATCCATTGAAATCCATTAAAATATTATAAAATAAAAGAAAACGAATTTTCTAAAAAACAATTGAATTTTCAACACGAAAATACGAATTCTTAACAACAAATAATTTTCAATCAAACAGTTGAATTTTTCAACCAAAAAAGGCTGCGTTGCGTTTTCGACCCATGAAAACATATTTTAACAAAAAAATGAATTCTCAATAAAAAATGTAAGAGTTGATATTTCAATCAAAAAAGAAGAATATTCAAGAAATTAGATACGAATTTTCTACAAAAGAATTTTACTTGGTTGTTAAAATTCTTATTTTTGGGTTGAAAATTCAATTATTATGTTACTAAACTACCAAACTGTTGAATTTTCAAGCCAAGAAAAACAAAAATATTAATATTTAAAAAAAAATTAATTCTCAACCAAATAGTTAAATCATCAACTAAAAATTTCAGCTTTAGACAAATAGTCGAATCTAATCAAAAAAATTAAAACTTCCAACTAAATAATATAATATTTTAACTAAAAAATATGGATTTTTGAACAGATATATAATTGTAGAGATTTAAACCCGAAAAGATCAATTTTCAAAAAATGAAGTTTATTTTCAAACAAGAAAGCCGAGAAGAAAGATTAGTTTTCTACAAAAAAAATGAATTTTTTAACAAATAATATGAATTTGAAACAAAAAAGTTCATTTTCAACCAAATAGTTGAATTTTCAACCAAGAAAGTTGAATTTTGGACCCAAGAAAACGTAATTTCAACTAGGAAGTTCATTCTCAATCAAATAGGTGCATTTTCTACAAAACTATTAAATTTTCGAGCTGAAAAAAAAAAGAATTTTCGACAAAACAGTTCAATTTTCAACCGAAAGGAATGATCTTTTAACAAAATTGTTAAATCTTGAAAGAATTAATTAAAATTTCAACCCAATAATAAAAACGTTTGATAAAAAAAGATTAATTTTTAACCAAAAATATTATTGTCTTTCTACCAGAAAAGATAATTTTTCAATTCAAAAAGACGAATTTTCTATCCAGAAAGACGAATTTTCAACAAAGCAGTTGAATTTTCCACCAAAAAATATAACATTTTAACAAAATAATCGATTTTTCAACTAAATAATTTAATTTTTGACAATTTAGTTAAATTCTGAACCAAATAGTTCATTTTTTAATCAGATAGATGCATTTTAAAAATACAAAGATACATTTTAACAAACAAAAAATTGACCTCTAAATAGAAACAAATTGCATTTTCAACCAAATAGTTGAATATTAAAAAAAAGTTCATTTTCAACCAAAAATAGTTTGATTTTCTTATTAAGTTCAAATTTGAGTGACGAACGAGAAAAAGGAGAAATTTCTTGAAAACAAGGAAAAAAGGGAATTATTAAAAAAAGGGAAAATGAGGGAAATAGGGAAAAGATTGTGAAATCTGATAATTTGAAAAAATTAAGAAGTGTAAAAAAATGTTCTAATTTTACACTACCGTTGACTGGTACAGGTTTCTAGGCTCGTCACGCATCCGGACCCATGTAACTCACACGAAAGTGACCTGACCTTTGCAAGTAGAGTGCAATTACAGAAAAGAGAAATTAATCCAAAACTAAATGACCTTTGAATGCCCTTTCCGTACCTTTTTTAAAATAGAGTTATATAAATATTAAAACAAATAATTATTTTTTCTAAAATCGTGTCACACTAAATTCAATGAAGAAAATAATAATAATAGTTATTATTATCAGTAAAATTTCTCAGTTTGATACGCAAAATTGGATTTTTTAAAAGTAATTTATCAACTATTTTCATTTGGCAATTTATGAGAGGACTTAAAAGTAAAAAAATCTTTAAAATCCTTTGGAGGGCTTTTAAATTATTACACTCTATTAACAAATGTTTGAAACTTTTAATAGACCCTAAAATATTTAAAATTCTTCAAAATCTTTTGAAATCTTTTGAAATTTAACGAATATTTTAAAATACCCTAAAATATTTCAAATCCTCTTGAAAATGCATTGGAATTTTCGAAAATATTCTAAAATCTTTCAAATCCTTTGGAATCACTTCGAATGATTGACATATATTAAAAATATCCTAATATATTTAAATCCTTGGAAATATTCAAAAATCCCTGGAAATTTTATAAAGCTCTTGAAAATTCCTTGAAACTTTTAAAAGTACCGTAAAATTTTTTTAATTCTTTGAAATCCCCTCAAATTACTAAAATAATTTGGAGATTAATGGGAATATCAAAAAATACTTTAAAAATTTTCAAATCCTCACAAATATTTTGCAACTCCTGACATTTTTTTGAGCTTTTCAAAATTCATTGGAATTTTCAAAAATACCCTAAAACTTTTAGCATCCTTCGGAATCACTTCTACTGATTAAAATTGATTAGAAATACCTTAAGATATTTGAAACCTTTTAAAATCTCTTGAAAATTCCATGTAATTTTAAAAAATACCCTAAAATATTGTAAGTACTTTGCAATCTTTTGAAACTTTTTAAAGTTCTCGAAAAGTACTTTGAATTTTCTGAAATACCCTAAAATCTTTCAAATTCTTTCGAATCACTTCAAATGATTGAAATCTATTAATAATACCCCAAGATATTTCAAACCCTTCACAAAATTTTGAAATACTTTGACATTTTTTAAAGCTCTTAAAAATTCCTTGGAATATTCAAAAATACCCTATAAAATATTTAAAAACCTTTTAAATCTTTTGAAATCCGTTTTGACATTTTGTAAAGTTCTTGAAAATTCATCGCAATTTTTAAAAATACCCTAAAATTGTAAAAACTCTTGCAATCACTTCAAATGATTAAAATATATGAGTAAATATATTAAAAATACCCTAATAAATTCCAAAAAGTATTGAAATCCCTCGAAATTCATTTACGTTCTTAAAAATTCCATGTAATTTTTAAAAATACACTAAAATATTTTAAATCCTTTGAAATCTCTTCAAATCACTGGTAAGTTTTGAAAGCTTTTCAAAATTCCCTGGAATATCAAAAAATATCCTAAAATCTATCAAATCCTTTGAAATCTTTAGAAATCATTTGAAACTTTTTAAAGCAGCACTTGAGAAATCATTGGAATTTTTAAAAATACCCAAAAATCTTTAAAATCCTTTGAAATATCTTCAAATGATTCAGATCTATTAGAAATACCCTAAGATGTTTTAAACCCTTTAAAATCTTTTGAAATTTCTTGATATTTTTTTAAGCTCTTTAAAATTCCTTGAAATATTCAAAAATATTTGGAATCTTTAGAAATCACTTCAAATGATTAAAATCTATTAAAAATAACCTAAGATGTTTTAAACCCTTTAAAATCTTTGGAAATTTCTTGAAATTTTCTAAATTACTTATAGTTCACAATTCTTATTTTGGTGTTGGAAAGTGAACTGGAATCTTTTTTGGATGAAAATTTAATTATTTTTTCAAAGTTTTTTTTTTTTAATTCATCTGTTTTAAAAGAAATATTTCATCTTTCTTGAATAAAAATTCAACTGTTCGGTTGAAAATTTAACTCTTTTTTGAAAATTTGTCTTTTTGATTTCAATATTTACCTGATTTAGCAGAAATTATATCTTTCTTAGATAAAAATGCAACTTTTTGGTTATAAATTCAACTCTTTTTTGAAAATTTGTTTCTCTGATTATAAAATTCACCTCCTTTAGCAGAAATTACATCTTTCTTGGATAAAAATGCAACTGTTTGGTTAAAAATAAAACTATTTTGTGAAAAACTCATACTTTTTGGTTGAAAATTCTGCTGTTTTGTTAAAAAAATTTAACTATTTTGTAGGAAATTTACTTTTCGGTTGAATTTAATATTTTGGTGTTGAAAAGAGAACTGAAATCTTTTCTGAGTGAAAATTGAACTATTAAAAATTTTTTTTTTTAAATTAAAAATTCATCTGTTTTAAGAGAAATTTCATCTTACTTGGATAAAAATACAACAGTTTGGTTTAAAATTCAACAGTTTAGTTAAAAATTCTACTGTTGTGTTAAAAATTTTACTGTTTTGTTGAAAATTTAACTATTTCGTGGAAAATTTACTTTTGGTTTAAAATTCATATTTTGATTTTAAAAAATGAACTGAAAGCTTTTCTAGATGAAATTTCGACTTTAAAAAAAATGTGTCCATTTTTATGGAAAATGTATCTGTTATAGTACAAATTTCATCTAACTTGGATAAAAATTCATCCCTCTTTGTTGAAAAAATTCGTCTTTTTTGATTGAAAATTCAATTTTTTTTGTAGAAACTTATTTCTTGGTTAAAAATTCAGATTTTGATCGTGAAAAGTCAAATAAAATCTTCAAAACAAAAAAAAATTATTTCCTAACAAAATAATTCAATCAAATCTTTCAAATAAAATAGTTGAATACTCAAACAAAGAAGAAGAATTTTTAACCAAAAAGTTGCATTTTCATTAAAAAAAAAAGAAACTTCTACCAAAGCGGATGAATTTATAAATCAAAAA
>CAKNXH010001657.1:185312-207928 GCA_932178445.1 Andricus quercusramuli | reverse complement strand
TACTTCATATTTGGTGGAAATTTGTCGTTCTTAATTGAAAACTCATGTATTTTGTAGAAATTTCGTTTTTTTGTGGAAAATGAAGAGTCTTGCTTAAAAATTCATATTTTTGGTTGAAAAGTTAACTACTTCGTTAAATATACAACTGTTAAAAATTCGATTTTTGGGTATAAAATTAATTTTTTGAATTTAAAATGTAACTATTTCATTTTTGATTAAAAATTCTATTTTTTAAGCTAAAATTCAAGTAATAGGTTAAAAAATCATGTTTTTGATTGCAAATTCAACTGTTTGATTGAAAATATGATTACTTTGTTTAAGCTTAAACAATTTTGTTGAAAAGTATTTTTTTTTAATTGAAAGGTCAACTATTGTTGGAAAATTCTTCTTTTTGTATAAAAATGCAAAACCATCCTACTTTATTACAATTAATTTCAAAATTATTCAATATATACGTACACTAAGTGAAAAAATATTTTAGTTTTAAAGTTTTATTTAAATCCTGAATAGTTTAGTTATTAATTAGTCAAATTTAAAAAAGTTAAATTAATTATAAAAAATCCTTCTCTAAGTTGAAAAAAAGCTTTCATTACTCGCGGTAGCATATTCTATTTTTAGGGTGTAAAACGAACAATTATATTTTCAAATATAAAAAATGGTAAGTTTTTCGAGAATAGGGAAAAGAGGGGAAATTAAAAAAGGGGAAACGCAGGGGACTAGGGGAAAGACTGTGAACCCTGATATTATTATGTTTGAAATCTGAAATGATGCAGAAATTAAATCTAGATTATTGGGAAGATTCCTCAAAGTAGAGAAAAATAGTGGAATACTCAGCAAAATGTACTTCTTTACATCTTAAAAGCTTATGCGTTATGTATAGGAAGCAAATCGATTCGTTCGACCTCAGCAAGTAAAACTAAGGTAAAACATATTTTCTAGCGGAACGCGAATAGAAGTAAAGTACAGTTTCGCTTTCACGACTGTGACGAAAAGACTGTGGGAAATTTGACCAAAGTCACAGGAGAGAGCAACAAAAAAAAAGAAAAAAGTACAGAAAGTAATGTTGAAATTTTGACATTTATACCGTGAGATTGTATACAAAAAGAAATATAATTGAACCAACGATCACTTAGAAAAATATTCATTGGCCCTCAGACAAAGAAAATATTTTTTGAAACAAAGACATTTTTTTTCATTAAATGAAAACATATGTTATCAGGAAACAGTTTCTTTAATTCAGAACAAAAATTTTCCTGAGTGAAATTAGACCCAAAAGGACGAATTTTCAAGAAAACAGTTGAATTTTCATCTAGGAAATATTAATTTTATATAAGAAAGTTAAATTTTTAACAATAAAGTTACTTTTCAATCAAGAAAAATTAATTTTCAACCAAAAAAGGTGAATAACAAAATAATTAAATTTTGAACGAAGTACTTCAATTTTCAAATGCATAGATGAATTTTCAAATCAGAAAAATTAATTTTCAACCAAAAAAGATAACTTTTCTACGAGAAAAGATGATAGCTGAATTTTCAACCAAGAAGATTAATATGATACAAAAAGACGAATTTAAAAAAAATTAGATGCATTTTTAACCAAATAATTTAATTTTCAACTTATAAATAATAAATTTACAACAAAAAATGGAATCGTTAAATTTTCAGATAAAAAAATTAGTTTTCGCTGAAGAAAACAAGTTTTTAAATAAATAAATGAATTTCCAGCTAAATAGACGAATTTTCAACAAAACCGTTGAATTTTCATCTCGAAAATATGAATTTTATATAAGACAGATACATTTTTAACAAAAAAGTTAATTTTCAATCAAGAAAACTTAATTTTTGACCAAAAAAGGTGATTTTTTTCTACACAAAAAGATTAAAATTCAACCAAAAACAGTTGCATGTTCACCCAAATAGCGAAATTTATAAGTAAAAAAGGCGAATTTTTTAGAAGACAGTTGAATTTTCAACCCGAAAAGTAGAATTTTCAACAAAAAGTTCACTTTCAAACAAGGAATAAGATTTTTCTACAAGAAGATGAATTATTTTCTACCGAAAAAGACGAATAACAAAATAATTAAATTTTGAACGAAATAGTTGAATTTTTGAATAAATAGATGAATTTTCAATTAGGAAAAGTTAATTTTCAACCAAAAAAGATAACTTTTCTACCACAAAAGATGAATTTTAAATCTAAAAAGGCAAATTTTTAAACAAAAATTATTAAAATTCAACCAAAAACAGTAACATTATTTTTAATTTTCAACTTATAAATGATAAATTTACCACAAAAAATGGAATCGTTAAATTTTCAGATGAAAAATTAGTTTTCAATGAAGAAAACGAGTTTTTAAATGAATAAGTGAATTTGCAGCCAAAAAGATGCATTTTGCACCAAGAAGATTAATTTGCAAACAACAAAATTAAATTTCAACTATATTGAATTTAAAAAAAAAGTTAATTGTCAACCATTTAGTTTAATTTTCTACTGAGTTGTTAAATTTGAAAGCCAATGAGGCGAAAGAACAAGAAAAAATTTTGGATTTTCGACAAAAAAAGATGAATAACAAAATAGTTGAAATTTTAAACAAATAGCTAAATTTTCAATCAATAAAAATTATTTTTCTAACAAAAAAGGTGACTTTTCAACCACAAAAGATGAGTTTTCAATACAGAAAGACCAATTTCCAAGTAAAGAAGATTTATAATAAACCAGAAACATTTGCATATTCGACCAAATAGATAAATTTCTAAGCTAAACAGTGGAATTTTTGTTTAAAAAAACAGTTGAATTTTCGACTGAGAAAGATAAATAACAAAATAGTTGAATTTTTTAACCGAAAGCTGCATTTTTAACCAAGAAGATTAATTTTATATCAAAAGACGAATTTGCAACAATTTAGATGACTTTTCAACTAAATAATTGAATTTTTAACCAAAAAATATGAAATTTTTACCAAAAGAGATGAATTTTCAAATCAAACAGACGATTTTTAAAGGAGAGTTAAATTTTCGACAAAGAAAGATTGTTCAGTCAAAAAAAAAAGAATGCTACCTAATCTTCAAAATTTTGAAAATCGATGAGGCTAGATCGATGAGGCTAGTTTCAAAAACAAAAATTACTTTTATCAAATACATTTTAGAATTATTGATTTGATTTTTTTCAGTACTTTTATTTTTTATTATTTTATTTTATCATGGTAATTAAAATGGAAATGAATATTTTTTTAATCTGTTACATTTTTCTTTTAAATACAGGATAATAAAATTTTGCATAAATCTAGCAGAGTCGATTTTTAGAAAAGTTGTTTAGCATTTTTTTTATTTAATAAAGAAAACAGGAAAATTTTTATTTTGCTTTTGAAGAGATCATTCAAACAGATTCATTACCAAATACCTAAAATATAAATGACAAATTATATTATCTGTTACCAAGAAAAGGTCAGAACGGTTAAATATTGTAGACGGAAATTCAAACTTTTAAAGGAAATACTTTTTCCCCACTGTATACACGATACAAAGTTCAAGATTGGCAAATAATAGTTTCCTCATGATTATGTTTGTGATAATTCTCTGTGGAAAAACAATGCAAAAACATGCAGTACTACTCATTTACGTTCATCGAAAGCATACTTCTATAATATTGTTCTCCTAACAAAATTCTAAATTTCCGATTTCTGATAATCCATTGAATTAAATTCATTAAATCAGAGGGTTCAGTGATTAAATTGCTTAAAAAAAAAACTAAAAATTAATTTTTACATGTAGAATTTGGATCGATTAAAATAAAATAAGAACAATGGGTCTCTTAACATCTTCTTGGTTAACTGATGCAACAATTTTCCTTTTAACAATAATCATCTCAGCCTATTTTTACATGACACGAAATTTTAAATACTGGAAAAATCGAGGTGTTTTAGAAATTCCGCCAGTACCAATTTTTGGAAATTTCGCAAAATATTGTACATTCCAAATGTCTCCTGCTCACCTGTTTAAGGAATTTTACGATCAAGGTGAAAATTTTCCGTATGTGGGAATTTATATTTTCGACAAACCGTATCTCGTTTTGCGTGATCCAGAAATTATCAAACAAATTCTAATTAGAGACTTTCATATATTTTCCGATAAATTGTCTCACTCGAGTAAAAATGACAATATCAGCAACCAGTGTCTTTTTTATATTGATAATCCCTATTGGAAATATATCAGACAAAAATTTACAAATTTGTTCACTAGTGCAAAATTGAAGAGTTTGGTTGAGAATGTACAAGATGTGATGAAAGATTTCAATAATTACATGGATTTACTGAATTTGGAAGGTAAGATATTACAGTTTTTAAATAAATTAAAATATATCAAAATATAAATGTTGATCGTTCCAAATTTTTCCTTTAGGTATAAAAAAAACCTTACACCTAGAAGATCAATAATATTGATGCAAATAAAGAGTTTTTTTCTAAATTTATTTTAAAAACTTTTAGTGACAACAGTCATGCAGAATTTTATAAAAGATCATGCACAAATTACGTAAGACATACGGACAATACATTAATTTTAAACCAAGTAGTTAAGTTTTCAACTAAAAAAGTTAAATTTTGTGATGAATCTTCGATAAAAAATGAATTCTCAACAAAAAGTGTAATAGTTCATATTTACAACAAAATATTTTAATTTTCAATCAAAAACAGTTGAATTAATAAGAAAAATAGGAATTTTCAACAAATTAGTTGAATCTTCAATCAAAACAGACTATTTTTCCAATCAAAAAGATAAATTTTCAACTAAGAAAGATTTTTCAGTCAACAAAGAATAAAAACGTGATCCAAAACATTGCATTTTATGTCAAAAATACGAATTTATTGCAAGACAATTGAGTTTTCAACCCGGAAATATGAATTTTCTACAAAAATAATTGAATTTTAATCTAAAAAAATACGAATTTTCAACGAACTAAATTAAGTTTCACCTGAAAAAATTTCCCAGTACCAATGAAATGTTTACATTTTCAGTGTAGAAAGATAATTCTCAACTCTAAAAAAAAAAAAAAAAAAAAAATTTTCAACAAAATAGTTGAATTTTCTACCCAAAAGATGAATTTTTTACCAAAAAAGACAATTTTTCAACGAAATACGTGAATCGTCTACTAAAAAAGACAAATTTCCAACCAAAAATATAATAGTTAAATTTTCAGTTAGAACAATAAAATTTCTACCTCGATTTAAAAAAATCCACAAAATAGTTTAATTTTCTACCAACGAAACAGATAAATTTTCAACTTAAAGTAGAACAGTTCAATTTTCAGTAAAAATTTAATTTTCAAAAAAATAAAATATATTTTCATCCAAACAGATAAATGATCAATAAAGAAGATAAATTTTCAACCGAACATGAAACATTTCAATTTTCAGTTAAAAAAAAAATTAAACAAAAAAAAACAAATTTTCAACAAAATAGTTTAATTTTCCACTAAAGAAATTAATTTTTTACCAAGAAGATGAAGTTTCAACTCATAAGATTACTTTTCTAACGAAAAAGACGAATTTTCAAAATAATAAGTGAATTTTCGCCTAAAGCAGATTTTTCTACTTAAAATAAAATAGCTAAACTTTCAGTAAAATAATCATTTTCGAAAAAATAAAATAAATTGTTTAATCGAACAGATTAATTTTTAATGAAAAACATAAACTAAAAAAGGGGTTTCAACTAAAATAATAAAATTTGAAACAAAAAAAAATAATTTTTACCAAAGTTTTTTCTTTCGACTATGTAGTTGCATTTTCAAACCAAAAAGGTAAATTTTCAAAGAAAAATGTGAAAGGTAATATTTCAAAAACAAAAAAAAATAATTTAAAAAAAAACAGTAGAATTCAACCAAAAAGGATAAATTTTCAACAAAATAATTAAATCCTCAACTAAAATAGATTAATTTTCAACCAAACAGTAATGACTTCTACACCAAAAAAAAATGGATTTTTCTAAGAAAAAAGATGAATTTTTAATCAAATAAGACTAAATTTCAACCAACAAGAATAATTTTTTAACAAAATTGTTCAATTTTCAACAAAATAATGAAATTAATTCAACTTCAATTTATCGATAATTCCCTGACTCTATTAGATGTTACAGAGGTTTCGACTAGTTTGAATAAATATTTAAGATGTTAAATATAAATTTAGATCTTTTTTATATTTTTTTCTAATGACAAATATCACAAATTGTTATTGGCGAAATAAGAGCTTCTTTTTTATTAGCTCCGGTAGGAATCGAACCCACGTAAACTGGTTGCCGGTCAGGTGCTCTTACCACTAACCTACGGAGGATCGGGAGAATTTTTTCCCAAAGTTTTCAACTTTAGAAATTTTAGAACAAATAATGTAACTAATACAAAATCAAGTAATAAATAAAATAAAAGAATATATATATATAATACATAAATAATAAATCAATAAAAAAATAAACATAACTAATAAATTCTTGAAGAATTGAAAATTTCGGTTTACGTAATATGATGTTTCAAAAGACAACATGTACGACTTCGGGAGAAAATGATTCTCGAACCTTCGTAGCTTAGTGGTAAGAGCACCTGCTCGGCAATCAGTTTACATGGGTACGTTTCCTATCGGGACTAATAAAAAAGTGGATCTTTTTCGCCAATAAGCATTTATAATATTTATTATTACAAAAATAGATCAAATTATTCAAATTTAAACTTAAAATCTTGAATAATCCCCGTTTCTGTCAGGTTTTCCCTGACATCTCCTGACTTTCCCTGACAAGTTTTAATTACCTGACTTTCCATGATTTATGGAAAATAAATTAATAATAATTTCGAACAGGTCCTGGGAAAAAAGTGGATGTAAGAGATCTCACGGATAAATTTACTATAGATGTAATTGGCCTTGCTGCATTCGGATTAAAATTAAATAGTCTGAGAGATCCGAATGCTGAATTTCGGAAATATGCAAGGATGATGTTAGGATACGATAAGTTGAGAAGAGCTGTTGAATTTACTTGCGTAGGTTTAGCACCTCAGTTTGCGACGTTCTTCGATTTTCGATTTTTCGAAAAAAAATCCAGTCAATTTTTCAGTAAAGCTTTCCAAGAGATCTTGGATGAAAGAAAGGCAAAAAAAATAAATAGGAACGATTTGATCGACTTGCTAATTCAGCTTAGAGATAACGATGAAATTAGTGATGATTCTCATGGATTTAGTAAGTAATGTAAAAAGTTTTCAACTTTCCTAACTAATTTTGAATCAGTAAAATACAAAATTTTTGGGACATTTTTGGGATTCGATGAGAGTGGGTGAGGGGAGTCAAAGTTCAAATTAAATTAGCGAAAATCATTCGTTGGAGACATACTGTTTGTCTGTATATCTGATTAATTTGAAAAGCACAAAAACAAAATAGAAGATAAATTAATTTATTATTTTTATTCTAGAATTTGAAGGCGATAATTTATTGGCCCAAGCACTGATCTTTTTCGCTGCTGGATCTGACACTTCATCATCAGCGATTTCTTTTACATTGTACGAGTTAGCCAAAAATTTAGATATACAAACAAAATTGAGAAATGAAATTAATGCTGGCATTGAAAAAAATAATGGAAATTTATCCTACGAAATGGTATAAGTTAATTTATATTTAAATTAAAATATCCATTTTAATAATGAAATTCAATTTTATATCAATAATCATTAAAATGTTATAATTGAAAGCATATTATTAAAAATTGAATTTTGGATCATTTTGCAGATAACAAACCTGCAATATCTGGATATGGTAATTGCAGAAACACTGAGAATGTATAGCACTGTACCAGTTATAGATAGAAAAGCAACAAAAGATTATAAAATTGAACAAACCGGGCTAATTATAGAAAAAGGAACACCAATATTGATACCAGTTTTTGGATTACACTACGATCCAAAATATTATTCAAATCCAAATGTCTACGACCCGGAAAATTTTTCGGATTTCAATAAATCATCCAGAAATCCAAACGTTTACTTGCCTTTTGGAATTGGTCCGCGAAACTGTATCGGTAAACATAATTAAATTTATTATTATATATTTAATATTAAAAAATGTGTTTCTCTTTCCGTACACTATGAGGGACTTTTTTTGTTGAAATAATATAGAGAGCAACTTAGGAAAAATATTGTTCTGTTCTAGGAATGCGTCAAGGAGTTTTGCAATCCAAACTCGGTATCGCTCTAATAATTTCCAGATTCGAGGTGACACTTCTGAAAGATACTTCAGTGGAAATCAATCCAAAATCATATTTTACTTCAATGAAAGGACGACTTTTTTTGAATATAAGAAAAATTGACACAAACAAGTCGATTTAAGAAACTAGATATTATTGAGAATTTAATTCTTTTTTCCAGTAATTTGTAACTAGTGGATGACAATTTTTTCTCAGTTTGTAAATAAATTACAAAATACAGAAAAACTGTTTTAAAATGTCAGTCGTGGTATACTGACATATGAATGCCGTATTTATTATCTTTGTCTAAAATAAGCGTGCAGGCGATACAAGGGTCAAGACTAACTTGAAATACTTTCCTCATGAGAAAATCAGTTCCTTAATCTGTTGAATAATTTTTCCGTGAACTGTGTTTTCCTTCGCAAAGTTTAATTCGACCGCGATAACATATCTTTGTGTCCATTCTCTTTGAAATAGTGCGAAAACGTCTAGTATTACTCATTTAAGTAGCATTGAAAGCATGCTTCTATAATATAGTTCTTATAACAAAAGGATTATAAATTGTATACCCTTCTGATAATTATTAATTAAATCGGTGTTCAGTGATTAAAATTGGTCCAAAAGAGTCAGATTAAGAAGAAGCGAGACACGCAAAAAAAGAAAAAATATTATCACTGATTCGTATAGGTTCACCGAAATGAGCTTCTTATATAAGGAAAAGTGCATGCTAATGAAGACTCAGTAATATTCCGAACAGTGCAGTGCGAATAGAACCTATCCTATAATTATTAATAATTTAATAACAATAATGCAAGACATTATTAATTGAATCAGTGTCTAGAAAAAAACCTAATTTCTGCAGAAATTTGCTTGGTTAGTTTGAAATAAAAATCATGGGTCTCTTAACATCATCATGGTTATTTGATGGAACAATTTTCCTTTTAACAATGATCATCGCAGCCTATTTTTACATGACACGAAATTTTCAATACTGGAACAAACGAGGTGTCTTAGAAATCCCACCAGTGCCTTTTTTTGGAAATTTTGCAAAATATTGTACGTTCCAAATGTCTCCTGCTCTCTTGTTTAAGAAATTTTACGAACAAGCTGAAAATTTTCCGTATGTGGGAATTTATATTTTCGACAAACCGTACCTTGTTCTGCGCGATCCAGAAATTATCAACAAAGTCCTCATTCAAGATTTTTATATATTTTCTGATAAGTTGTCTCACTCGAGTAAAAACGACGACATCAGCAACGAGAACCTATTTTATATTAATAATCCCTATTGGAAATATGTTAGACCAAAATTTACAAATTTATTTACTACAGCGAAATTGAAAAGTTTGTTTGAGAATCTACAAGATGTGATGAAAGACCTCAATACTCACATGGACTTACTCGAATTAGAAGGTAATACAGTACTGTTTTCAAATTAATGCATGATTTATAGAAAATTAATCAATAATAATTTTCAACAGGATCCGGAAAAAGAGTGGACGTAAGAGATCTCACTGATAAATTTACCATAGATGTGATTGGTCTCGGTGGATTTGGATTAAAATTAAATAGTTTGAGAAATCCGGATGCTGAATTTCGAAATTTTGCAAAGAAGATGTTTGGATTCTATAACGTTAAAAGAAGCGTTGAACTTACATGTGTAGGTCTAGCACCTCAGCTTGCGACGTTCTTCGATTTTCGATTTTTCGAAAAAAATGCCAGTGAATTTTTCAGTAAAGCTTTCCAAGATATCTTGGATGAAAGAAAGGAGAAGAAAATAAATAGGAACGACGTGGTCGACTTGTTAATCAAGCTTAGAGATAACGATGAAATTAGTGACGATTCTCATGGCTTTAGTAAGTGATGTAAAAAGTTTTCGATTTTCCTAACCAGTTTTTAATAGTTGGAATGAATTCTCAACTGTTTTTATTTGTTGAAGTGATTCAATCCCCAACGAAACTTAGCCTGGATCAATGATATTATTTTTACCTGCAGCTGATTAATTGAAAAAACGCAAAAACATAGAAAATTATAAATTATTCCATTACTTTTATCATCCAGAATTCGAGGGCGATAATTTATTGGCCCAAGCATTGATCTTCTTCGTCGCTGGATACGAAACTTCATCATCAACGATTTCTTTTACTTTGTACGAGCTAGCCAAAAATCCAGATATACAAACAAAATTAAGAAATGAAGTTAACGCTGCGATTGAAAAAAATAATGGAAACTTATCGTATGAAATGGTATAAGTTAATTTTTATATAAATTAAACTATTAACCATTTTAATAATGTAACTCAATTTGATTAAAAAGTGTTTTTTATGATTTTGCAGATAACAAACCTGCAATATCTGGATATGGTAATTGCAGAAACCCTGAGAATGTATACCACCCTCCCAGTTTTAGATAGAAAAGCAACAAAAGATTATAAAATTGAAAAAACCGGGCTAATTATAGAAAAAGGAACACCGATATTGGTACCAATTTTTGGGTTACACTATGATCCAAAATATTATTCTAATCCAAATCTCTACGATCCGGAGAATTTTTCGGATTTCAATAAATCATCCAGAAATCCAAACGTTTATTTGCCTTTCGGAATTGGTCCGCGAAACTGTATCGGTAAGGAAACTATACAATATCGGACCTCGGACTCACTGTAGAGTTAAAAAAAAATAGTGTAAATAGTATCACAAATTTTAAAAAGGAGTGCTAAAATAGTGCCATAAAATTTTTCAAGTCTTAAACATGAACTTCTATGTTTATTTTGAATGTTATTCTTTGGTCCATGGACTAAAGAAGAAGATTTAAAAAAAGTTGACATCATTTTTTTTAAATATAAGGAAAGCCTTCTATTTTTTGTTAAAATTTTATTCTTCTTGACTGTGGAGTCTACTATTCAATTTTTCGTTACGAATTATAAAAAAAAAAATTTTTTAATGTTATTATTTGGTTCAAAATTGAATTATTTTGTAAAAATTGAACAATTTTGTTGAAAAAAAACTTCTTAGTTGAAAATTCAGCTGTTTTGTAGAAAAAGCACACTTGCGGTTCAAAAATTAAACAATTCAGTAGAAAATTTAATTATTTGACTGGAAATTTATGTATTTGGTTGAAAATTCTTATTTTTTGGTAGAACATTAATTTTTTTGGTTAAAAATTCAACTGTTTGTTAGAAAAATATTCTGTTTTAGTTGAGAATTCAAGTATTTTATTGAAAATTCGTGTTTGTTGGTTAAATGCAAGAGTTTTTTATGTTAAATTAGTATACTTCTTTGTTGAAATGTAAACTATTACATTTTTCGTTGAAAATTCATCTTTTAGGTTGAAAATTCAATTCCCTGGTTAAAAGTTTAACTATACTTTCTTAAAAGTTAATGTTTTCGGTTGAAAATTCATAACTTTAGTTGAAAATTCGTCTTTTCTGGTAAAAAAAATTCATCTTCCTGATTAAAAATTCAACTTTTTGATTAGAAATGTAGGTATTTTTTGAAGAATTTAATCTTTTTTAAAATGTATGTATTTTGTTTAAAATTCGTCTTTTTGGTAGAATATCAATTTTTTGTTTGGTTAAAAATTCAACCGCTTGTTTTGCTTTTCGGTTGAATATATATAATTTTAGTTCAAAATTCTTTTATTTTTTGTCACGGGTTGAAAATTCAACTATTTTATAGAAAATTCGACTTTCTGGCTTGAAAATTAGACAATTTTCTGTATAAAATTCAACTATTTGGTATCATTAAAAATCAATATTTTTTAGTCAAGGATACCAGTAATTGTTTAAAAATCCCTGTTTCTTGGTTAAATCCAACTGGTTTTCATTTTAAATTGAAATAATTTTTTGTTGAAATATGAACTATTGCATTTTTCGTTGGAAATTCATCCATTTAGGCTACAAATTTTTGTAATTCTCAACTCCTTGGTTGAAAATTGAACTACTTTCTTAAAAGCTCACTTTTTTGGTTGAAGATTCAAAATCTTCTTGACTGAAAATTTCACTATTTGGTTGAAAATTTAAATATTTGGTTGAAAATTTGAGTATTTGATTTAATATTTATGTATTATTTTAAAAAGTCATCTTTTTGGTAAAAAATTAATTTTTTTATCAAAAATAAAACTCTTTGCTTTTCGATTGAAGATAAATTATTTTATTTAAAAATGCGTTTTTTCTTGTTGTTTAAATATTAATATTTTAAAGTGCAGATTCAACAATGTTGTTGCGAAATTAGCTGATTGGTTGTAAATGAATTTGTCTGTTGAAAATTCACATCCACGAGTTTAAAATTCAACTGTTTTAAAGAAAATTCGTCTTGTTAGCTTGAAAATTTCACAATTTGGTATAAAATTCAACTATCTGGTACAAAATTGAACAGTTTTGTAGAAATTTTGTTTTTTATTGAAAATTAATTCTCCTCAATAATCCATTTTTTGTTAGAAGCTGATCTTCCTTAGTTGAAGAATTTTACTGTTCAGTTACAAAATTTTAGAAAATAAAAAAAGATAGAATAAAAATTAATCAAATAAAATTTGGATTACCACTACATCCACTGTTCAAACTATTCAGTTTAAAATGTATGTAATTTGCTGAAAATTCGTCTTCTCTGGTAGAAATTTGAACTATTTAATTACAAATGTATGTGTTTTGTTGAAAAAACGTTTTTTTGTGATAATTAGTATCTTCAGGTTGAAACAATTCAACTGTTTTGTAAAGGATTAATTTTTTTAGCTTGAAAATTCAACAATTTGTTGAAAAATTCAACTGTTTTCTAGAAAATTCGTTTAATTTTTATTGCAAAGTTAATTTTTCTAAACGAAATTTTAACTTTTCCATTGTTGCTTGAAAACTAATCAATTTTGTTCAAAAATGCAACTGCTTTTTTGTAAAATTATGTAATTTGTTAAGAATTCATCTTTTAAGTAGAAAATTAATTCTCCTAGTCGAAAATTCATGTTTTTGGTTGAAAATTTAACTATTTGTTTGAAAATGCAGCTGCTTCGTGAAAAGCTCATCTGTTTGGCTTGAAAATTCATCATTTTGAACAACACCTGTCCAAAAGACAATTCTGAGAAAATAGTGTCTTTACTGTAATTTTTTTCGAAATAGTAGCAAAATAGTGTAAAAAAAAACTCAAAAAAGGGTCAAACAGTGTCATTAGTGTGTTGAGTCCGAGGCCTATAATATGTAAATAATGTAATACTTTGAATGACTAAAAATATAGCCCATCTATAAAATTTAAACAATTATTTTAGTCACACAACACCTAAAAAAATTGTTCCTTTTGCTGCACACTTCCAGAGAATTTTTCTGTTAAAATAATATAAAAACATGAAGAAACTTGGGAAAAATATTTTTCTGTTGTAGGAATGAGACAAGGAATTTTGGTATCTAAAATCGGCCTCGCCCTCATAATTTCCAGATTCGAGGTGACACTTCTGAAAGATACTTCAGTGGAACTCGATCCAAAATCATACATTACTGTATTGAAAGGACGACTTTTTTTGAATATAAAAAAAATTGACGCAAATAAGTTGAATTAGGAAACTACATATTATTGGCAATTTAATTAATTGTTGCAGTTTTTTATTATATACATACAAAAATAAATTTAAACTAATACAATGAAGCACAAAAATGTGCAAATCGTGATTTTTTTGTAATAATTTGGCGAAATTTTGTCCTGTGAGTTTTATGTGGGTACGTCATTTTTGTAGTTTGAAGAATTTTTTTCATAAAATCGAATTTTCTATTTTTTCTCGCATATCTTGCATCGTTCACGAGGAAAATTCGAAAATTATATTTTCAGAAAATCTTTTCATATTTTCTGAATTCGAAAAAAATACAGAAGATTTTTTATAAAACCCAGCCTTTATGATTTGTATGCAAATTTCACGATTTAGAATTAATAGTAGTATAACATTAAAACAGTTTACAGATTATGAATGTGAAATTAATAAATACAATTTTTATGTGAGTAGTTGCTGAAAGCCTTTTTAATTTTTTATTAATATTTATTATTTATTTTTAACTAAAAAGTCAGAAAAAAGTTAGATTTAGGAAAAATCCACAACTTCCTAGCATTACACCAAGAGAAGATAGTTTAATTAAAATTTAAATAATAAACTGTTTAAACAATTACTTTTGTTAACTTGAATTAATTAGTATCTCACTAAGTAAAAAGTGGACGAAAAGTTAAAAATTTCAGAAAAACAGCAACTATTTATCATAATTCAACAAAAATATTATTAACAATTATAATAAATTGCTGGAACAATTATGTTTGTTAACTTGAATTAATTATTATTTTATTATAATTATATATTATTATATAATATATTATATTATAATTATATTTTATTTTCAACTCAATTCACCTGATACTGACGATTCTGAATTAAATTTACAAAAACGTCTTTTCTTTTTATGGGAAATACGTGCTAAACTTCATAGGGCTTCTGGAACCTCTGAATACAATTTTAAAAGAGGCATTAATTTTTTCATAAAATTTTTCGTTAATCTGAAAAACAAAATTTGGACCACCCTATTGGTGATTGGTCGAGGCCAAAAGTCGAAGCCCCTCATTTTTTTTGATTGCGACTCGATCAAAAAAAAAATCTGAATTGTTTAATAAAAAGCATCTGAAAGCTTAAACCCTTCTGAATTAAACAATATGTTCACTTTTATTCTAAACAAACTTTTTCAATAGATAGAGGGCAAAAAATACCAAAAAAACGGGGATTTTCCAGAAAGCAGTCGATGTTAGGAAAAAGCTTAAAAAATCCACAGATATTCTTTCAACATTCATTAATGCAAACAATTTTTCAAAATGATGAAATATTCGATAACTTCCTTTTTACGGGGTTTTATTTACAAATACTTTATCTTAAGAACGAATGAAGATAGGAAACCGTTCAATGGTTCCAGTTCTACAGTTGTAGGATGCGAGTGCAGTGCAATAGTTAAATTTATGATAAAATCATTGTTACACAAGAAATATCATTTTGAATATTTCTGATTTTAATCAGTCTTGGAATGTGGACAGCACAACCAGACAAGTGGTAGAACTGCACTCTCATCACAAAACTGCACATTTGGGACCATTAAACGGCTTCCTATCTTCATTCGTTCTCAACATAATGAATTTGTAAATAAATCCCCGTAAAAAGTAAATTATTGAATATGTAAAAGTGTATTTATTTACGTTAAATATTTCTGGGAACAGGTGAAAGTTGAAGCTTGAAAAAGGAGGCCGAAAAACCCTGTTTTTTGGGATGTTTTGCCCTCTAATTATGAAAAAAAATTAGTATTAAAGTGATCATATCGTTGAATTCGGAAGACTTTAAGCTTTCAGATGCTTTTAATCACATAAAATTCAGATATATTTTTTTAAATAGTTTAATATTGAGCGAGTTGCAATCAAAAGAAGTAAGGGACCTCGAATTTCGGCCTCGACTTTAGTTACGTTTGAAATTTTGTAATTGGGCCTGAATAATAGTAAAAAATGCTAAAAACAAGAGAAAATGTAGCGTGTTTGTGAAAAGAAATGAAAGGAGGACTGCGTGGCAATGACACTGACTTCACGTTTTTTGCACGAGCGCCAAGCGGCGACCTAATGGAAAGCGATCGACGAGCCTGATTACACGGTTTTGTAATAAATTACGTTGGCTCGTGTTCCTACCTTGCGGTAATCGACTTCGTTGATAAATAACGATGCTAACCCACTGACAATGAGCTTTTGATACTGCATAAAAGTAATTTGAAGGCCTCTTACCGATCATGAATCAGGCATGGTCTTATGAAAAATAGTTTCCCGTAAGAGTCATTAATCTCGCAAAGATTAATTTTTTGGCAACTGACTAGTATTACGGAATTTTTCGTACGGCTAACTTTATGTAATGTTCTTTTGTTCAAAAACTGAATTTAAGTCGTCCGTTCAACTAAAAAATACTAGTCAATATTCGACTCAAAATATCGAATTATCTGACTCATTATTGTTATTATTACTGTCTTGTTAGGCTGGTCCATTGAAGTCCCGTAGAACTGCGATAAAAGCCTATTGTACCATGCTTTCTTAAATTTTGAAACCCCGGTGAAACAGAGGTCTATACAAGGGTCACCATCGACGCTAAAGTATCATTTTAAGACCTTTAGCATGAGTACATTTATCGCCAGGCCTCTTATTTCTATGTACGAAATATAAATGTAATTTTGTAAATTGAGATTGAAAAGAAGTTCATTTTATCATGAATAATTTTCGCAAAAAAGCTAGAAAAAGATTCATAATCAAAAAATAAAATTCAAAAACAATCTAACTTTTCGGCTCATTAGAGACAAAATAACAATAGCAATCGAACAATGAATAATGACTTAAGAATATTTGATACTAGTATGAGAAATTGAGAATAGCTTTAATTAAATTTTTTCGATTTTTTTTTCATTTCAGAACAATGACGTTTCCTGATGATATATTTTAAGGAAATTCACGAATTTTGCGAAAGATTTTTTTCTCTTTTCTCCTTTTTCAAAAATGATTTTTTTCCTGTTTTCAAGATACTTCCCTTTTTTCTTATTTTTTTCGCTAGAATGTGAACTGCAATAATAAGCCCCACTAAGATAATGCAACTATTCTTGATTAAAAGTGATTTTTTTTTGCTTGAAAAGTTTACTATTATATTTAGGTTCGGAATTCATCTAGTTTGTTCGAAAATTATACTATTTCTTTGAGAAATTAATTATTGAAAATGCAACAGTTGTGTTGAAAAATCATTTTTTCTTGTCAAAAATTCAACTCCTTGGTTGAAAGTTGAACTATTTTGCTAAATTTTTTTTTCAACATGCATCAAATTTGTAGACAATTTATCTCTCTTTTTTTTTTTTTTTTTTTGAAAATTCGCTTTATTTTTGGTTGAAAATTAATTTGTTTCAACTGAAAATTTAACAAGTCCATTCTTGGTTGAAAATTTATGTTTCTATTTAAAAATTCAACTATTTGGTTGAAAATTCATCTTTCTTAGTTTAAACATCAAATATTTGGCAGAAAAATCACGTATTTGGTCAATTATTCATCTTTTTGCTAAAAAATTGATCTCCTTAGTTAAAAATTAACTTTTTGGTTAAGAATTCAACTATTTTTTTGATCAAAGAGTCATAATTTTAGCTGACAATTCACCTTTTTGATCAAGAAAGGAAAAAAAAGAAGGTAACAAAATTGTGGAATTTTTGATCCAGAAAGGCGACATTTCTACAAAACATTTGCATTTTTAATGCAAAAGTATGAACTTTCATAAAAAAATTAATTTTCAATGAAATAGTTTAATTTTGAGCAAAAAGATGAATCTTCAACCAAAAAAAATAAGTTTTTACATAGTAGATCAATTTTTAACCAAGCAGCTGAATGATTTTTTAACAAAATAGATAAATTTTCAACAAAGGAATTCAATTTTCAGCAAAAAGAGAGGAATAATGAACCTAAAATATAATAGTTCACGTAAACAAATAATTAATTTTTAACGGAAAGAAATAACTTTTCTAACTACAATAAAACCTTTCTAAAAATAAAAACTTTTAGAAAACTTATCTAAATAAAACCTACATATAAATAAAAATTATCTATCTAAAAAGACGAATGTCCAACAAAATAGCTTAATTTTCAACAAAATAATTAAACTTGCAACCAAACAATAAATTTTAATTAAGCCGTATGGATTATAAATCAAAAACATCATAACAGATTTTTTAACTGAAAACAATTAACTCTCAACCAAAAAGAAATTGAATTTTTGTCCAGGACCAGTGAATTCAATAATGTTTTAACTGCTTCAATTAAAAAAAGTTCATAAGTGGAAAATAAAGAATTTCATGTCTAAAAAATTGAAACACTTTATTACATTCATTATTTGAAACGTTTATTATAATTTGAAAAAAAAGTTGAAAAATATTCTCTGAGTAGAAAAATTAAGTTTTTTGTGTTTGTAAATGCATGTGTTTCACAAATTATATCATGTGCTGAAATAAAGCATTTTATACTAATAGATATCGTATACAAATATAAAAAAATAAAAAATAAACAAAATATAGCTTCAAAATGTAGAAAATGTTACTTTTATTTTATAGCCTCTTTTTATAGTTTGGATTATATTTTCTTAATTCAACAAAATCAACAGAATTAGGGTAGTGGGTGCAATGGTTGCCCCCTCCCCCATGATTAGCCATTTGCTTAAAATAAACGTAATTAAGTAATATTCACAAATAAAATTATAAATAAACAGTGCAAGACTGTTTTAAACATACTCTAAGCCATATATTATAAGTTTTAATTGTCAATATTATTTAATATTTGATCATTTTCATGTTGCCAATCATTGCCAAAGGAGACCAATCACTGTACCCATTACCCTAGGTGCAGTGTGCATTTTTAAGGCATTCCGATAATTAGTTACTTCATAAAATCAACTTTTATGCAATAAAAGGGGAAAAATTATCATTAATAATAGTTGAATTTTTAACCAACATAATTGGATTTTCAAGTTACAAAAATTGAAAAATCAAATGAATTCTTAATTATATTAAATTTAAACCTCGCTTGAGATTTCTCTTAAATCATCTCGTTTGTTTAGATAATTTTTGCAAAAATGTGGATTACATCGTGATTTAAATTTACGATCCACGCGGTAAGGATGTCCATTTTGACCCGACGATGACCTTGAAAAAAGGTTCACTATCATTGTCATAAAGCACTCAAAACGAAATCGATATGCTGTCTCTCTATGATATGATATAGTATAAAAAGAGTACATAAACGTGCAGAAAAAAGGAATCGATTTTAGAGTCCATTCGTTCAGTTCGGTGGGTAAGTACTTTTGTAGAAAGATGATAGTAAAATTGTCACGGATGAAATGAAATTCCTGCACAATGTATGCGGTAAAACGCTAATGGACAAAGTCACTCATTAAAAGATTCTCAAAGAATGTGGTGTAGGGGAAACACTGTTTGATAAGAATGAAAGGAATTTGTTGAGATGGTTTGTGCATGTTGAGAGAATGAAAGAAGTACCACTGACGAAACAAGTATATCTAGGTAAAGTAAATTGCAGCGTACCCAGAGGCAGACCAAGGAAAGAATGGTGGGAATATGTGAATGAGACCCTGAATCAAAAAGATATAAAAAGCAACAGAAACATAAGAGCTTGCATGAGAAAATGCATGGCCGTGAAAGATGCTAAAGAGGTATGCCAGGACAGGAAAATGGTGGCGATAAATAGTTTATGAGAAATGTATGATGAAGAGAGTCAGTGGAGTGAGAGACGCCTGAAACAAAATACCTTGGATACTAATCAGCGACCTGGGTCGGGGTAGTGTTGCAGAACGAACTTGTAATTTGAATAAACAAAACGGAATTTCTAGGTTAATCTAAAAATGTAAATCCTCCTCCCCTCTAACCTTTCAACGCTGCAAGAAAGTGTTGTCGAGATATTTTGGTACTTGTAGTTGGAAGTAGTTTAATAATTATGGTTTGAAAATCTCATCCATATCTAAAAAGACGAATGTTTAACAAAATAGTTTAATTTTCGACCAAAAAAAGATGTCCGTTTTGACAATATAACTGAATTTTGAACAAAATAATTAAATTTTCAACTAGATTGCAAAACTTTGAATCGACGGAGGTGAATTCTAAACAACAAATCTAATAGAAGACTTTTCAATTGAAAAGAATTAAGTTTCAACCAAAAATAATTGGATTTTTTCCATGACCAACTGATTTCAATAATGTTTCAACTGCTTCAAATTGAAAAATGCAGTACTAGTAGGTATAGTGTGAATTTTTACGGCATTCAGATAATTAGCTACTTCATAAAATCAACTGTTATGCAACGATATTTTTTTATGTAACGATTTTTTTCTTCAGTAGATATGGAAATTTCGTTTAAATTTCTAAATTTAAAACTCGCTCGTAAATTCTCTTAAATCATCTCATTTGTCGAGATAATTGTTGAAAAAATGGGGATTATATCATGAATTGAATTTACGATCCACGCGGTGAGGATGTTCATTTTGACCCGATGGTGGCCTTGAAAAAGGCCCACTATCGTTGTCATAAATAACTCAAAACGGAATCGATATGCGTGTCTTCCTATGATATGATATGGTATAAAAAGCGCACATAAACGTGCAGAAAATAGGAATAGATTTTAGAGTCTATTTGTTCAGTTCAGTGGGTAAGTGGCAGAATAGAATAGATTGATTCTAAATCCACTATATCTATTGGTTTCAGTTGAATTTCTTTTTTTTGAAAATTCAACTGCTTTTATGCATTTTATTGTAATTTTGCATTTTTTGGTGAAATATCGATTTTTTGGTCAAATATGCAACTGTTTGGTTGAAAACTAATCTGTGTTTTTTGGCCGAAAATTTAATAATTTGGTAGCAAATTTAACTATTTGGTTGAACGCTTTGCTAAAAACCCAATTTCACATTTTTCGTAGGAAATTCATCTTTTTAGATGGAAAATTCAAATATTTGGTTTAAAGTTGAACCACTCTGTAAAAAATTGCTTTTTTTGTTAAAACTTCATTCTTTTTACTGAAAATTTAACTTCTTTGTGGAAATTTCAACTGTTTGATTGAAAATTAACTTTTTTGATAAAAATTTGATTGTTTTGCAGAAAATGCGTTTTTTTGGTTTGAAAGTTCAAAAATTTGGTAGAAAATTAAACTATTCTGTTGAACATTCATCTTTTTGGTTTGAAAATTCATCTTTTTCTGTAGTAATTCTACCTTTTTTGGTTGAAAATGCAACTGTCTGGTTAAAAGATAATCTAAGATGGAAATTCAACATTTTTTGCTTGAAAATGCATGTATTTTGTTGAAAATTCTTATTTTTGGCTTAAAAATTCAACAATTTTGTAGCAAATTTATCTATTTGCTTAAAAATTTATGTATGTTGTTGAAAATTCGTCTTGTTAATAGAATATCAACTTCGTTGGTTAAAAATGGAACTGTTTGGTAAAAAATTAATCTGTTTTTGTTGGGGTTTCAAGTATTTGGTTAAAAATTGGTTTTTGTTGGTTAAATCTAACTGTTTTTTATCAGAAATTACATTTTTTTTGTTGAAATATCAGCTTTTACATTCTTAGTAGAAAATTCGAATTTTTATGTAAAAAATTTAACTTCTTGGTTGAAAGTTTAGATTTCCGTAAAGCTCACACTTTAAGTTGAAGATTCACAATTTTAGTCGAAAATTATTTTTTTTTGTTAAAAATTAATTTTTTAACAGAAAATTTAACTACTTTGATGAAAATTCAACTGATTGGTTGAAATTGAACATTTTTGTTGAAAATTAATTTTCTGAATACAACTCTTTGGTAGAAAATTTGTTTTCTGAAAATAATCCAAATTTTGTTTAAATCAAAATTAAAGCAGTCTACCAACCCCAAGCAGTTTACAACAATGATATTTCATGCATTCTTCTACTTTTTCTCTCTGGTTTTGGCCCAAGGTATGTAATTCATTAAAAATATTGAAAGTTCATCTAAAATTTTTCTGTTGCTTTAGGAAATCATTCATTTTCTTTCAATTTTTTTATTTTTACAGCTAAAATTATCAAACCGAATCCATTGCAAACCCGAATTATCCAAGGAGAACATGCCAAACCTGGAGAATTACCATACCAGGTAAATTAATTTAAAAATAGGAAAAGTATTTGATCACTTTTGAATAAAAAAAAAGTTGATTAAATTGTATTTTAATTATATATAGGTATCACTGCAACGGAACGGGACACATTTTTGCGGAGGATCAATTATAAATACAAAATATGTTATTACTGCCGCCCATTGCGTGGACGAGTAAACTGATTTCATTATTAACTAATAGCTAAAACAGTTTTACATTTAAAAATGTATATTCATTTTATTGTATTTTCTTTTCTTGATTTTCTCAAAAATGTTTTTAGAAAAATATTTAAATCTCAAAATGAAATAGCTTAAGCAAATCTAAATTTTTATATTTATTTTATAGTAATATTTGTGGCCTTACAGATTTCAGGAATTTCCGAACATACTAAAAATATTTGCTGGTACTGTGAAACTGACTCAACCTCAATCGATTCATCAAGCCGAGAAAATAATTATGCATATTTATAATAACAATATTGTGGAAAATGACATCGCTTTGATAAAAGTAAGAATATTTAAAAAAAGATTGTTAATTACTTTCATTATTTTGAAAGAAAATTCTTGGAATATTGTTATTTTCAGGTGAAAAATCATTTCGTCTTCAACAAGTTAATCAACTTTATTCCTCTTCCAAAATCTGATACAATCCTGAATATTAATCAAATAGTCACAGTTTCCGGTTGGGGATGGAGTTTTAACCACGTAATATTTTAAAGCCTTTCATAATTTTATA
>CAKNXH010001657.1:125102-184912 GCA_932178445.1 Andricus quercusramuli | reverse complement strand
ATTGGCCAGAGCGCCCCATGGTGGGGACTGGTCGAACTTGATTGGCCAATCAAGTCTTTTTTTTAAACCCCGGTAGGACGCAAAGCCTAATCGGATTAGTGTTAAAACCATTGTCCCAATTCATGTTATTAGGCTGTTTTAAGATTTCGATTGCTCCTCTATGTTTTTTTAAAATATATTGTACGTTTTTGCGATGACGATTGTTTTGTCAAATAAAATGCTATGCCCTGTTTTGATACGATGCTCAGCTAGTGCTGATTGCGTGAAATGTTTTAGCCTGACTTTACTCTCAGGTTCCTTTACACGTTGGCTCACCGGGCTCCCGGTTTCTCCAATATAGACTTTGCCACAAGAACCAGGGTTTTTATAAACTCCCGGATCAATGAGAAGTGCCTTTTTATCTTTAGGTTTGTTTAGAAGATGTCCTGTTTTCGCAGGTGGCTCAAATATAGTTTTGGATGTTGTATTTGTTGAGAATTCTTCCTATTTGTTCTGTGTATGAAACCGGGAGACCGGTGAGCCGACATGTAAAGAAACATGAAAGTAAAGTCAGGCTAAAACATTTCACGCAATCAGCACTAGCTGAGCATCATATCGAAACAGGACATAGCATTTTATTCGACGAAACAACCTTCGTCGCAAAAACTTACAATATTTTTCCAAGAAAACATAGTAAAGCAATCGAAATCTTCAAACAACCTAATAACATTAATAGGGGCAATGGTTATAATACCAATCCGATTTGGCTTTCCGTCCTCCTGGTTTTTTTTAAAGACTTGATATATATATATATAGGAACAACATAACCTGAAGCCCTGAAGAAGTGAAATGCAATGTTCACGAAACGTCGGCAAGATTCATAGTTTCGCACACGACTGAAACCCGAAAAAGCTTTACATTAAAAATTAAAAATAATAATAATAAATCATCGTGAAAGCATTGAATCAATTATTTATTTTTTTTAAATTCACGATTAGTCTAATAGTCAGTTTTAAGTTTTTATAATGATAGCCAATGTAATTTCACATTTTCCAGTATTTTTTCAGAAGACTAATACTAAGCGATTCATTTTTTTATTATAGTATTATGGTCATTATAAACCCGATCATTTGCAACAAGCTGATATTGTAATAGCAGATCAGAATTTCTGCAAGCAAACATATATCAACTTTCGTTATGGAAAATATATTGGCGACAGACAGTTTTGTGCTCACCATCCAAATTTCAGGAAAGGGCCTTGTGCGGTAATTTATTACTATTATTTTAATTAAAGACCTTCTAATTTCTATTTTTTTATTAAAAAAAAAATCTATTTTGTCTTTAGGGCGACTCTGGAAGCGGCTTAACAGCGAATGGAGTACTTGTTGGTCTTGTTTCATGGGGTACGGTAGAGGAGCGAATATGTGGAGATCCAAATTATCCGACTATTTGCACCAAAGTGTCTAAATATGTGGACTGGATTACTGCCCATGCTTTTTAGTTGTCTTAATTTCCTGGTTTTTTGCAATTTTATGTAGTGTATTATTGTGGTTTATTCTGCCCAATTACCTTATCACTGGTGGACTTAATTAATTGTTGAATCTATCAAATTTATTTTATGAAAATTAATCAAAATGAATTATGGAATTTATTAATCTTTTGGGAGTCAATAATAATCGCTATTACCTTTTGCTTTAGGTTTCATCAATTCATTAATAATTATTAACAAAAGATTTCCGAACCCGAATTTTAAATTTAGAAGGCAATACAGTTTTTTCGAGATTTTTAAGTACATATAGTTTGAAGTATTTTAGTACTTATGGTTTGAAAAACTCATTTAAATCCAATACAATTAAAAGAGGAAAATTTTTTTGAAGTCTGATTAAAACCTTTCAACCTACAAGGATGAGGTCTCAACCAAAGTGACGAATTTGTAACAAAAAAGATTTCAGTAGAACTTTCAACAACAATGTAAATTTTAAAAAAGTTTGTTTTCTCCCAAAACATTTGAATTTTCTTGTTTGAAAATTCATCCTTTTTGGGTGAAAATGCAAACGTTTGGCTGTAAAATAATCTATTGTGGTTGCGGATTCAACTATTTTCTTGAACTTTTTTTTGACTAAGAACTAATTTTTTAACTAAGAATGTATATATGCCACTTTTAGTTGAAAGATTGATATTCTTAATTGAAAATTGATCTTTTTTAGTTGAAAATTTAACTATTTGAATGAAAATTCATGTGTTTATTTTGAAAATTCATATTTTTTTTATAGAAAATGAATCTTCTTGTTTGAAAAGTCATCCTTTTTTATTGAAAATGCAACTGCTTAAAGATAAATTCTCTTTTGATTGAGGAATCAACTTTTTTTATATTTTTTTTTGGTTAAAGAATATTTTTTTCAACTAAAAATATAACTATGTAATTTTTTGTTGAAAATTCGTATTTTTTGGTAGAAGAAGCAACTACATAGTTTAAAGTTAAACTACTTAAAAAAACATCTTTTTTTGTTTGAATGAAGATTCATCATTTTACTTGAAAATTATCATTGTATGTGAAAATGCATAGTTTTTTGGAAAATTCAACTGTTTTATAGATAAATCATCTTTTTGGCTTAAAAAGTCAACGATATTGTTAAAAATCAATCTTTTTTGGTGATATGTTAATTTTTTTTAATGAAAAATCCAACTACATGAATGAAAATTCATCTTTTTTCTTAAAAATTAAATTCCTTGGTTGAAATTTGAACTACTTTGTTAAAAATTAATTTTTCTATCCACAAATTTAACTATTTCATTTTGGGTCGGAAATTTATCTTTTATAAATTGAAAAATCAACTATTTGTTAGAAAATGCATGTATTTTTTGAACGATTCGTCTTTTTGGTCAAGGAATTAACTATTTGATTGGAAATTTTGTTGTTGTTAGATTTAATTTGCTGAAAGAGTCATTTTTTAAAGTTGATTTTTTAAACGCAAAATTAGACGATTCCAGTTTTGGTTGAAAGAATAAATATTTAAGTACAAAATTGAACTATTTGGTTTGAAATTCATCTTTCTCCATTGAAAATTAATCATCAGCAACAAGAACCTCTTTTATATTGATAATCCCCATTGGAAATATATTAGACCACAATTTTCAAATTTGTTGACTAGTGCAAAATTAAAGAGTAAGTTTCAGAATGTACAAGATGTGATAAAAGATTTCAATAATCACATGGATTTGCTTGAACTAGAAGGTAAGACAATACAGTTTTTAAACAAATTTAAATATGTTGAATAAATTGTTACGAAATCCCAATTTCGAAATCCCCTTTTCCTTGGCCGTTTTAAACTTTTATTTCAGGTAAAAAAAAAAACTTGCGCCTAGGAGATTAATAATCAATCAAAAGATAAATTTTGAACAAAAAATGAAATAATTAGATTTTCAGTTGAAACAATTAATTTAAAAAAAGGGATTTTCTACCAAATAGTTAAATTTTCAACCAAATTTATGAATCTTCGATTTAAAAAAATGAATTCTCAACGAAAAGTGCAATAATATAAATTTGCTACCAAAAATAAAAATTGAAATTAAGTAAAAATTTCTACTGAAAATAATTGACTTTTCAACTAAAAAAGACGAGTTTTTAACAAAATGATTTAACTTTTAACAAAAAATAAATAAATTTTCAAGCAAAAATGGGATATATTTCCAGTCAAAATAAAGAATTCTTAGCTAAAAAAGCACGAATTTTCAACACAATAGTAAAAAAAATAATTTTCAAAGAAATGAGTAACATTTCGAATCGAAAATTTAATAATTAAATCTAATCTAATAAAAAATTAATTTTTAACCAACAAAGATAACTTTTCTACCACAAAGGATGAATTTTTAATGTAAAAAGACAAATTTCCAAACATAAAAGATTAAAATACAACCAAAAACTAGTTGAATTTTCAAACGAATAGTAGAATTTTCACGCAAAATACGAATTAAAAAAAAATAGTTGAATTTTCAACACGAAATTTTAATTTTCAACAAAGGAGTTTATCTTTTACCAAGAATAAGATATTAGCAATTTAACACATTTTTTATACTTTTTTATTATATATCAAAATGGAAATAAATTTAATTTATAACATTAATGTACAACATGAAAATTGTAATTTGTTAATATATTTACAGTTTTATAAATAACTGAATAAAAAAAATTAGAGATAAGAGAACCTATTTGAAACATTTTACTGCATAGTCAAGAATAAAAATATTTCAATCCGAGGTCTACAACTGTTATTAGAAACATTTTTGTCTCCGACTGTTATTGTTGACAATATTTTCAGATGATCGGATTTTGTAATCGAATTTAAAAATAAAATTCCATTCTGAACTCATATATCTTCAGATTAAGAATTAGATTCTGAATCAAACTAATATATTGCATTTTCAACAAAATAGTTTAATTTTCCACCAAGAAAGATTTTCCAGTGAAGAAAGCAAAAAAAATTCAACCCACGCTATTGAATTTTCTACAAAACAGTGGAATTTTCAGCACAGAAATATGAATTTCCAACAAAAAAGTTAATTTTCAACCAAAAAATTGAATTATCTACCAAAATAGTTCAATTTTCAATCGAAAAAGATGAATTTTCAACCAAGAAGATTAATTTTCTACACAAAAGACAAGCTTTAAACAATACATGAATTTTCAAGTACAAAGTTGAATTTTCAGGAAAAAATTGAAAAGATAAAATTTCGTTTACTAAAATTAGTTTTCACCCAAAGAAAACAGACTTTCAACAAAATATGTAGTTCAATTGGTTGAAAATTGTATTATTTCGTTGAACATTCGTTTTCTTTTGTGTAGAAAATTGATCATTTTTAACTTAAAATTAAACTATTTTTAATCCATAAATTCAATAACTATAAATATAATTATTACGTCAAAAATTCTGCTTTTTTGTTAAAAAGTTATCTTTTTTGTTCGAAAATTCACCAGCTTTATTGACAATTCATCTATGTGGATAGAAAATTATTCTTTTTTGGTAGAAAAGATTTTGGTTGAAAATTCAATTGTCTCCTAAAATATTTCTCTTTTTGGCTTTCAAATTTGAATATTTGGTTAAAAATGCAACAGTTTGTGTTTGAATTCATTTTTGTTAGGAAATTCGACCATTTGGTTGAAAATTCATCGTTGAAGGTTGCAAATTCAATTATTTGATTGCAAATGCAACTGTATGTTCCAAAATTAATTGGTTGAAAATTCAACACTTTTTAAATTAGGAGTTTAATTATATTTTTATTTTAAGTCTTTTTCAAATAATAATTGTTCAAATTAGTATTGATACAATTGTACAATTTAACACCCAAATTTGACAATTTTTCAATTATTAATTCATTAATTTGTAGTTATTTTGAAACTGAAGTTAGTTTACAAGGTTTCGATTGGACGTTTACATTCGTTTGACTAATAATGACTACTAATGACTAAATTTGACCATTTGACTACTAATGCTTTAGAATTGAAACCGTTCATTTTTTAACGTTAAAATTTATAGATATTTTAATTTTTAACACATTTATAATTGTCTTATTGAATCAATTATCCTTCAACTTTTAATACTCATCTAACTACAGTCCAAATTAAAAAAATATTAAATTATTTATATTTACAGTTGATCAACTTTAAACATTTTTTATTAAAAATTTCCAATTACAAGTACTTCCAGTTTTTAATTGTTTGACACGGTGATGGTCAGAAGTGGGATTTTTTTTTAATCTTATAAATTCCCTACCTGAGAGTGAATTTGATTAATATTAATTTGCCGAAGCACTATTTTCCATCGGCAACCCGTTCAAGAAAAAATTGACTTTTTTCAAATTTTTTTTATGGATTGAAATATTTACTAAATTCTCATTAAAAATTATGTAAATATAAAACTTTTTATACGTGATTTTTATACAAAATTCGATTTTTTCTTAATTAAAAACAAGTGTTAAAAATGTTATCCATAAGAATTTTTTGTGTGTGAAAAGTAGATTTCCTCGTAAATGGATCACCATTTGCAAATAATGTTTTGGCAAATTAACAGTCATCCAAAGGACTCTAAGTAGAGAATTTATGAGACTAAAAAAAATCCCAACTCTGAGCATCTCTTAAAGTCTTAAAAACTGCACTTTCAAATTGTTTAAATTGAAAATGTACGCTAGAAAATGACCCAAAATGGAAACATTTTTGAAGTAAAAGATTTGAAAATTACGCATTGTAATCTCAATGATTTCATGATTGGAAAAGTTAATAAATGAACTTAACATTTAAAAAAAGTTTAAATCAAACTTGTTTTAAATTTCATTACATCATGTGCTTCGATAGATTTTTTCTCTCTCAAAATTGGTAAAATTTCCGGTCCAAAAATAAATTAATTGTTTCCCGGTTTCCCGTTCCAGCGATTGCCCTGAATTTACACAAAATTTTACTAATATTTCACCAAGATTAACATTTTTCTTAGACTGCAAATCATGGATTACTTTTCTAATTTGTAAGAAATTGAAAAAATGAAGGTGCTCTCGGAAATATTTGTTCCATACTGTTCCATATCAAAAGCAAAATGATATTTAAAATAAAAATATTTTCCAGATACAAAACCTCACTTTTGAGTTTTTGAATGAATATCTTGCGTTTAAAAACACAAAAGGTACTTTATTATAGGTCTATGCATTTGTGTAGAAATTATGCATCTGAACGAAGACTCAAATGAACTGATTAATGTATAAAAAATCATATGATTACAAAAAACACCCATTAAAATTAATTTGTCTAAAAATCTCATTTAACCATTAAATACGCAGTAGAATTTTAAGAAAATAATACCTTTAACTTTTAATTAATCACTATTATTTTTTACAGAGTCTAAAATGAGCATTAACATTTTTGAGGCCGAAGAAGGAGTATCATTCATCAGAAAAAAATCTTCGTGAACGGAAAAAAACTGTTTTCTTGGATATATATATATATATATATGGAGATTTGGTTAAATGAAACAAACTTTGGTTGATTCAACAAAATATTTAAATGCCCCAAAAAAACAATTTGGTTGAATCAACCAAATATTCGATCTACCAAAAGATTTGTTTAAAACAACCAACAAATTTAGTTTGTTCCACCAAATATATTGTTGTCCACATAATAACCATATTTTATGGCTGAACCAACCAAATTTGTTGCTGGAATGTTATGCTTTTTTTATTTACTTATGGACCACCCTGCTGTGCATATTACTGATCGTTATTGTGTTATTCAAAGAATATAAGATTACTTTTTTTCCTTTTTATTTATGATTTGCAATATAGAAAGTGGAATAAGTTGGTGAACTTTTGGTTCACCTCGTGACCCAACAGAACTGTCAAGACTTGTCGGGATTCTTGCCCAGTCAACCTTAGAAAATAGAGGGCAAAGTTAATGTTGGAAGACCTTTCACACGATTCTTCGTGTTTTATGCAGTTTTATGTTCTCGACAAAGTGTCAAATGTCTAATCTCCTTTACTAATATAAGATAAGTATAGCTTTCTAAAGAATAACAGAGAACAAGAAAGGCACGAGATACGTCAATCATAAATAATAATTATAGAAATAATATAATTTAAAAAATGGTATTTTTCATTTTGCTAATATTTTTCTTTGTGACACTTATTTTAAAGTTGTTTAAATTTATCTCGTAAAAATTGTTCAATTTAAGACTTGTTTCATTTAAAATTGTATAATGTCAAACACTTTCAATTTCCAGTTGATCCGCTATGACATTTGACATTTAAAATAATTTTATTACAAATGATGCAACTTTTAACTTTACAGATAATAGAACTTCAATACTTGCATCTGGTGGGGGCTAAGGCACAAGCTTTAGATCCACTCAGTACGTTTGGGGGTTCGATTCCCGCCTCGCACTCTATAGACGATCCTCAACGGGTCGCTAAGTACTTTAAGCCGTCGTTCTTGGTGGTTCAGAATCCACCATAAACATATTTTCGATGACAACAGACACTTCGCTTTTGAATATAATGTTTTCGGGGACAATAAAAATAATTTCAAAAAAATGTATTCAGAACAACGCGGCGCAAATTCTGTTGTCTATTTTTCTGTACCTACGTTTTTTTAACTTGAAAGATATATTTTTTCCCAGGCAAAATTTATTCATTTATTGACAGATTAAATATATATAGATTAATATAGTTTCTAATTATATGTCATGCTTTTGAATTGCTTGGAATGCTTTAATCTTTCAAACCCTATTGAATTATTTTAACTACCTTGAAATCTTCTGAATTTCTTTGAATCCCCAAAATATACCTGAATTCAATTAAATTCTCTGACTTATCTGACTTCCTTGAATTTGTGGAATTTTCTGAATTCTGAAAACTCCAGGAATCTCAGAAGAATTCAAAACATTCCAAGAATTCAGAGTATTCAGAGAATTTCAGGAATTCAGAATATTCAAGGAATTCCGTATATTCCAGGAATTCAGAATATTCAAGGAATTCAGAGAATTAAGAGATTTTCAAAATATTTATAGTTTTCAGAGAATTTAGAGAAATCAAATATTTCAGAGAATTTAGGAATTGAAAGAATTTAAGGAGATCAGAAATTTTGTGAAATTCAGAGAATTCAGGAATTCAGTATATTTAGAAAATCAGAACATTCAAGTGATATAAAGAAGGAAGAGAATTTCAGGGATTTCAGAGTATTTAGCGAATTCTAGAAATTTCGGGAATTCAAAATATTCCAAGAATTCAGAAGATTCAGAGAATTTAAAGCATTTCAGAAACTCGGAATATTAAATTCGGAGAGTTCAGGAATTTCAGAATATTCAGAGATTTCAGAGAATTAAAAAAAAAAAGATTTCAGAGAATTTAGGAATTCAGACAATTTAAGGAATTCTGAAACTTTCAGGAATTTATAATATTCAAGGAATTCAGGATATTCAAGACATTCCGAGAGTTCAGAGAAGCCAAGGATTTCAGGGAATTCAAGGAATTCAGAGATTTTCAGGAATTCAGACAATTCAAGGAATTTAAGAATTTCAGGGAACTCAGAGACTTACAGCGATTTCAGAGCGCTTAGTGAATTCAAGGAATGTAAGGGTATCAAAATATTCCAGGAAATCAGTGAATTCAGAATATTCAAGGATTTCCGAGGATTCGGAGAAATCAAGAATTTTAAAGAATTCAAGAAATTCAGAGAATCTGCCAAATTTGCAGTGCTCTAAATGTAAAACTCTTCATTTTGAAAGAGAAATACAAATTTTTAGTCTAAGCTTTGAAAGCTGTGAATTTTTAAATTTCATTGCTCTAAATTTGAAAAAGGTCCATTTTTAGGGGGGAAGTGAGGAGAAATAAGAGAAGGGTAGGTAGGAGAAGTTTTGGGAGAGGAAATAAGGGAAGTATGTGCAAGGGTAAGGAAAGGGGAAATAGGGGACGTGAATGGTAGGGGAAGTATGGGAAATGATGAGACATGAGGGCTAGGAGAGTAGGGGAAGTGACTGGAAAATAGGAAGGGTAAGCAGAGGAAATGATGGCTGGGGAAGGGAAGTAGGGAAAGAAAGATCTTCGCTAGGAAAGTAAGGGGAGGGTAAGTAGAGGAAGAAGTTGGGAACTTAAGGGGGGTTAAGGCAAGGGTGTCCGCTTAGCCCAGCGCTTTTTTCGATTTAAATTGCGGATATGGAAAGTAAGCTGGAAGCCGAGGTGGTAGGAGGAGTCAAGATAGGAGGGGTTAGAATTTGGTCACTAGCGTATGCAGATGACATAGTGTTACTGGCAAGGAGCGAGGAGGCCTTAAAGGAGATGATGAAGAGGTTGAGAAGATACCTGGATAAAAACAGGTTAGAGCTGAATGTGGAAAAGTCCAAGGTCATGGTGTTCAGAAAAGGAGGGGGGAGGGATAAGGGAGAGAAGTGAAAGTGTTTCGGAGGAATGGGGGAGTGGATGGTCACATAAAAGAGAGAGTGAGGAGGGCAAATGTGATGAGGCAGGTATGGGGGTTGGGAAAGAAGTTATTCGCATATGCTTTTGGAAGAAAATTGAAGGGGTAAATATAACACAGGAGAGGTATGTGAAGTGGACACTGGGGTTGGCAAGGAACACGCCTAAATATATTGTCAGGAGGGAGACGGGCAGAACGAGTGTAAGCATACTAGCCGAGAGTCGGACGTCTAAATATGAGCAATTTTTGGAACAGGGGGGAAGTAAACTGGTTAGGGAGTGTTGGTGGGAGAAGGAGAACAGAAGAGGAGGTGGGAAGATGAAGGTTAAAGGGAAAGGTACTTTAGAACGAAAAGACTGCAGATGGATGAAGTGAGAAGGATGCACGAGGAAAGAAGGAAGGTATGAGTTGGTTAAGAAAAACGGCATGGAGAGAGAGAGAGAGAGAGAAGACAGAAGGGGAAGAGAAAATAAGAGAGTCAAGGTTTAACGGGAACTATGTGTGGATTATGTCAAGGGCGAGAGCGCAATATTTATGTGAGAACGGAGAGAGAGGAAGTCAGGAGCTTATAGCGAGGATGAGATATGGGTGCATGGAGGGTTTTAATAGGTTCTGGCTCTCTCGGGAGAAGAGGATGTGTGAACTGTGTGGGAAGGGGGATGCAAGAGTGGATCACTGGTTGGAGGAGTGCGAAGAGGTGGAAAGGAGTGGGTTAAGCATGGAGGTATTGATGCATGAAAAGGGGGACAAAAGGACAGTAGCATGGGTAAAAGGAGTGTTGGGTAAGATGGTGAAGAAGAGAAGGAAGGAGGAAGAGGAATGGAGAAGGAAAGATTGTACATAGGAGAGGAAGTAGATATAAGTAATCTGTAAATATTGTAAATAGTAGATAAGTATTAGGTATTAGCCGCAGAAGCAGAGGTTGGCAATGCGAGGCAATGCGAGAAAGTAGGGACATGCGAGCGAGGCGAGGAAGGCAAGGCGATAAGAGCGTGCGGTCATAGAGATAAGGTATGGATGGTTATTAGTTTTTAAGGGATAATTTTAAGAAAATTCTGTAAAAAAATGGAAGTCAATTTTTTAAGGCCATCAGGCTGAAAAATAAATGTTTATCTATAGGGAACTTAGGAAGGGTTAGGGGGAGAGGGTGCTACGAAACCTTTTTAGTAGACACGCGGCGCCTACTTGGACTAATTTTTAAGTTGTGAAATTGATTTATTTTTAGTTCACGACGAACGAATCACTGCGAACCAAGTTCATGCTGAGAAAGGAAACTTCATGCTGCGCACAGAAAGAACTTCATGCTGCGAACGCTTGTCGATTACTATTAGTATAGTAATAATTAGGACCAATTTTATCTTAGAAAATAAAGAATAATTTTTCCTGGTTTAATGTGTATACATAAAGGATCCGTTTATCAAAATTGGAGGGAATTTTAATGAACAGATTGCCAACTATCTCGGAACATTATTTCGCATTCTGTAAACTCTGGAAGCCAATGAATTATAGTTCCTACACTTACAAATTATCTAGAAAGGAAGTTCACCGGAAACTGGCACAAGATTTTGGCGCGGATGATGCTTTAAAATATAGATATAGAAATTATACAACACAAGAGCGTCTGAAATCGTGCCGCGAACTCAAGCAAATATTAGTTTTGTAATCTTTCGTGACAAGAAAATATATATTTGAAAGTACATCATGCTCGCAAATTCTCTTCTCTTCTCATACAACTCCATATCCAGGGTTGCTACAAAATACCAATTTCGAAATTACCTTACTTTTTCCTGAACGTTTTCTTCAATCTTCCTGACTGTTCTAAATTTGTCTTTTAGGTATAAAAATAATCTTACACTTAGGAGATCAATTGTTTTAATACGAAAAAAAGTTTGTTTCTGAATTTTTTAAAACACTTTTAGTGACAACAGTCAAAGAGAATTTTATAAGAGGTCATTCACAAATTACGTAAGACACGCATAAAAAATACAATCATTTTTAACCAGGACAAAAAGAAATTTTCAACAAATTATTACATTTTCAACCGAAGCTGATATTGAAACTAAAAATTTGTTAATTTTAAACCAAAAACAATGGAACTCAACCAAAGAAAATACGAATTTTCAACAAAATAGTTGTGATTTTTAGCAACAAAAAATACAATTTCTACCAATATTAATGAATTTTTAACCCAAAATGACTTATACTAAAATTCGTATTTTTAACAACAACAAAATTACTTTTCGATAAAATTGTTGAATTTTCAGCAAAATAATAAAATTACCTTCAACTTCAGTTTATCGAAAAATCCCTGACTCAGTCAGGTTTTCCCTGACTGATCTTGAATTTCCATGATCAGTTTTAAATTCCCTGACTTTCTGAAATGAGTCAATTAAGAAATAAAATTGACTTATCAGCCTAAAGTGAAAATTTCTTCCAACGCTAAAATGTAGAAACTATATATAGTAGTACTTCATTTTTGGAATTAGAAAAAGTTGCTCTCAGCGATAAAATTTCTGAACTTACATGTTGCAATTACAGACATCAAGAAATAAGATCTGTAAAAAGAAAACGGTCATTTATTTTGCCCCCCTCTTTTTTTCATGAATGAGATTTATGATATGTAGCAAACCGGTCAGAGGATCCGCTTGGAACTTATGCTTCTTGAAGGACAAATATGGCAAACAATTTGTTTGTTTTTTGGACCATGTAAGTTGTAAGATGTAAGTTGTTATTCGTCGGAGGCGGTGTACGTGACACGCCTCATAAAGCGCAATCCATGCTCGCTAATTTATCGATAGAATCTTCAGAATACGACTTTTTACGTTTTTTCAGAATTGCTGATCGAAGCTACGCTACGTGCCAGACTTCGGAAAGAGATGTTCCACTTGTTCGTGGGACTTTAGAATACAGTTAAATTAAAAAAAAATCGTGTGACTTTTTTCAATTCAGTTTATTTACATTTTAATGCCCTTTTCTCACATTTAATTACAATTATTCATTATTGGGGATGTTATCTTTGTCTGACCATAAAATATGAATTTTTAATCCTAAAGGACGAATTTTCAACAAAACAGTTGAAATTTCGCCTCAAATAGATGACTTTTTGAAAAAATTGTTCAGCTTTCAACAAAATAACAGAATTTTCAACAAAATAATTGATTTTTTTAGAAGACTGCTGAATTTCCAAAAGAAAAAATGTATTTTCTATAGAAAATGAAGAACTTTTTGTTCAAATAGACAACAGTTGTAAAAAACAGTTGAATTTTCGCCCAAATATAAATTTTCAACAAAATAAATGAATTTTCAGCCAAATAGTTGAATCATCAACGAAATTGTTCCATTTGAAACCTACAAAGAAAAATTTTCAACCAAATTGTCGAGTTTTTATTCAAAATTCGAATCTCTTCGGAGACAGGTGAATTTTAAACCCGAAAAGATGAATTTTCTTTAAAAAAGTTAATTTTCATTCAGAACAGTTGAAATTTAAAAAAAGAGACGAATTATCAACAAAATAGTTGGATTTTCAATCAAATTGTTCAATGTGCCAGCCACAGAGTTGCATTTTTAATAAAAAAAGATCAAATCCTTACGAAAAAAGACGAATTTTCCAATGAAAAAATAATTTTCAACAAAAAAAAAAACACGAATTTTCAACCAAACAAAGATAAATTTTCAATGCATGATGTTATAGATATTTCAACCAAAAAATACATTTTAATTTTAAATAAAAAATAGATGAATTTAACAAAGAAAAGAATTTTCAACAAAATAGTTGAATCTTCAAACAAAGAAGATAAATTTTCGACCAAACAGTTGCATTTTCAGCCAGAAAATGGAAATTTCTACTAAAACAGATGAATTTTCAATTCAAAAAAAGGAAATTTTTCAGACATAAAAGAATTTTCAACTAAGAAAGATTTCAGTTGCATTCACAATTAAAAGTATTTTACCACAATAGTTGGATTTTCAATCAAAAAGGGGGAATTTTCAAGAAAAAGGATAACTTTATTAAAATTATTGATTTTTCAACCAAATAATAATATTATTACCTAAATTTTAATCGTTAAGTAGAAGAGATTGCAAAAAAGCTAGAAATAGAAATACATCAGGCAAATAAATTACTGACAAGAATATTATCAGGGTGGCCGAGAACGTAATCTTCAAAGTTCCTGAATTTTTTCCTTATCAATTTCTTCATTTTTTCTGACCTATAGTCACTCTGTCAATTTTAGGGAAAATGGGGGAAATTTTCTTCGGGCAAAGGGTTTTTTTTTAAAGGACAATTTTTTATTTTAAATACCAGCGTAATGAACAATAGTGAAAAATGCAATACTTTTATAAGAATACACCAATTTTATTAAGAAATACATTTTTTCAAATTAAAAAATAGATCGATTTTCAAGTTTCACGTGCTTCTTTAACATTAATTAGGTAAAAAATATTCAATGAAATATAGTAGAATATAAAAATATATTTTTTTTTTCAAATTTGGTTTGCCTACATAATACTAAAGAATGACGTGAAACTCGCTCTTTTTTTAAATTTTCATTAAAAATGTTCTTCAAAACCATCGGTTATATCGAAAAAGTGAAACACAGAAAAGGTTCAGTTTTTCTAGATCTTCAGCTTTTATATACACCTTTTTTGAATACCGTTCAAAATTCAGATGGAAAATGAGAAAAACTGATTTTTTTACCGTTATGACTGATGCGCTTGGCTTTAATCTTTAAAAAAATCCTGGATTGTTTTAAACCACAAAAAAATTAAATCCATAAAAATCCATTTTCGAAGACGTAGTTATCAGAAAGCTTTCTCTGTGAGATACCAAAATGTAAGGAATAATAAAGCGAACAAAATACACGAATTTAAGAAGATAAGGATTTTTCCAGAATTTTTCTACGAAAACAAGAATAATATTTGTCTATCATGATGTGGGGTGAGGGTAAAAGAATCTGAAGGAATCGTATAAAATAAATCATGTTTATCTATATGATGCTTCATATTCGGGCAAGAAAATTACTCATCACAATTTATCTTTCCGGAAATAGGTACAATGTTATAATGAACCAAGTTAAATATCCAAGTATCTCAAGTTTTCAATTTTTGAAACAAATTTTTTAAAATTTTCTTATAATTAATATTCAGTGCATATTGAGGTAAAATTGATTTGTGTAAAATTTTAAATTCTATTTAAGCCGCTTCAAATTCCTAACTTTTCAAGCAAAAATATTGCATTTTCAACAAGATAAATAAACTTTTAACGAAACAGTTGAGCTTTGACTACAAAAAAATCCATTTTTAACCAAATAGTTGATTTTTGAACTAAAAAAGGTCAGTTTTCAACCAAAAATGGAATAGTTAAATTTTAGTTAAAAAGGTTAATTTTCTAACTAAAAAAATTACAAACAAAGTGATGAATTTTCGAATAAAATGATGAATATTCGCCTGGAATAGATAACTTTTAAACCAAAAAGTTGAATTAAAAAAAAAGAGTTTAACTATCTACCAAGCAGATTTATTTTCAACCAAAAAGATGAATTCTTAATCAAGAATAATATTTTTTAAACAAGAGGAATTTTCAACCAAGTAGTTGAATTTTTAACCAAAGAAGATCGACTTTTACAACCAGAAATAGAACAGTGAAATTTTCAGTTAAAAAAATTAATTTTCAACCGAACTGATGAATTTTAAACTTAGATGATGAATCTTCAACTTGCACAGTTGAATTTTAAACAAAAAATATGAATATGCAACGAAAATTATAAATCTTTAAGTCGAACAGTTGAGTTTTAAACAAAAAAGATGAATTTTTAACAAAGAAGATTATTTTATACCAAAAAAGACTGGAATAGTTACATTTATACTTAAAAAAATTATAATTTTCAACCACACTGATAAATTTTTAACTAAAATTATTAATCTTAAACTGGAATAGTTGAATTTTAAATCAAAAAGTTGAATTTCCAAGTAAAATTATGAATATTCAACTGAAAACATTGAATTTTCAACCTAGAAGATTCATTTCTACGAAAAAGACGAAATTTCAACTAAAAAAGATAATTCTTCAACTGAAAATTGATGAATTTTTAACTACAATGATTGAATATTCAACTGGAATACCAACAGGACAATTTTATGCCAAAAAGATGAATTCTGAAAAAGATGTACTAGTTGACATTTCAACCAAAAAAGATTTTAATTTTCAATCAAAAAGATTTGAATTCAACCAAAAAAGACGACTTTTCAACATAAGTTGTATATTTTCATCTGAGAAAGATTTTCCAGTCAAAAGAAGAAAATTGCAAACAAAGAAGAAACTTACATTTTCAACTAAGAACGATAAATTTTCACCTAAAAATAGAAGAGTTAGATTTTCAGTTAAAAAATTAATTTAAAACAATAAAAAACACAAAATTTTCAACAAGCTAGTTGCATACAGTAATATAAAGCTACTTTTACCAATGAAGAATCATTGTTATTCAATTTTAGTTTGCAAATAAAAAAAAATTAACTGTGCCCTCAGAAATATTAGGTCTTTAAAAAAAATTCCTTAACATTTCCAGGTATTTCCAACTATATAAAAATGCCCGGTCAATTCCAGGTTTTTCAGGTGGGGTAGATACCCTATGTGTTAATATGAATACAAATTAAAAACATTGTTAAAGATATTTTAGCGAAGAAAAATCTCATTGGAAAGTCAAAAACATTAATTTCGATAAACGAGGGTGATAAAAGCTCTGAAGTTGGAATAATGGACGCCATAAAAATTGCAGATTTTACTGTATGAGAGCAGAACGGGATTTCCTTTTTCCGTAGCAGATGTGGATTATCGCGGGTCGCAGTTTTTCGCATAAAATAAAAATGGAAGTCGTTAATTTGTTTTTCTGACTATATACTTTTTTTCTAGATTTTTTCAGTTCGGTATTTAAGAGTAGCAATAAATAGAATGATTTAAATAATTCATGCCCCACAATTTCTATTGTTTACAAAAGGGGGTTACATTAATTTATTAAATAATATTTTTTATTTCAAAATTTGATTTTTAAAGTGTAAGGGTGCAGGAAAATTGAATGAAATCAGACGTATTTAACATTCACTCGTTTTTCTACTTAAATGCGAATTCAAATAATACAACACAATAAAAAAATCTAAATATTTTTTATTGAAAGTCCATTCGTTGTGGACGGGAAGTCTACTATTAAAATGTTGGTTAAAAATTGTATTATAAAGTTCAAAATTGAACTATATTTTGTTGATACTTCAACAATTTTATTGGAAATTATAGTTTTTGGTGAAAAATTCAACTGATTCATTCAAAGTTCGTCATTTTGTCTTGAAAGTTCAACAATTTGAATACATTTTTTTCATTCTTGACAAACATTTTTTTGTTTGAAAATGCAAGAATTTTTTCAGAACATTCATCTTTTTAGTTTGAAAATTTATCTCTTTCAGTAGAAATTTCACCTTTTTGGTAAAAATTGCCGTTTCTGGTAGAATATCAATTTTTTTGGTAAACATGCAACCGTTTAGTTTTAAATTGATCTATTTTAGTTGAGGATTCCAGTATTTCGTTAAGAATTTTTCATTGTTGCCTAGATTTAACTGTAAAAAATACTTTTTTGTTGAAAAAGCAACTATTGCATTCATCGTTGAAAATTCACCTTTTTAGGTTGAAAATTAAACTCCTTGATTTAAAGCCAAACTACTTTCTTATTAGTTTATTTTTTGGTTGAAGATTCATAATTTTAGATGAAAATTAGTTTTTTTCGGTTGTAAATCAACTTTTTTGTTGAACATTTATATTCTTGAATCAAAAATTCAACTATTTTTATAGAAAATTGGACTTTTTGGCTTGGAAATTCAACAATTTGGTATAAAATCAAACTTTTTGGTAGAAATTTTTTTTTTTTTAAATAAAAATTAATTCTCTTGAATGAAAATTCAACTATTTTATTTTTTGATAAATACTGTTCTTTTTTAATTTAAATATTCAAATATTTCAATTGAAAATTTTATAAAGAAATTAACTATGAAGTAAAGACTAATGAAATAAAATTTGAACTAACATCATATCAATTGTTCAAAATGTTTAGTTCAAAAGTTATGTTTTTTGTAGAAAATTCATCCTTTTTTATTCACAATAAATCTTCTTTGTTGAAACACCATTTTGAAAATTAAACTATATTGTTGATAATTTAACTGTTTTGTTCAATCCTCACCGCTTTGGATTGAAAATGCAACATTATGGAGGACAGTTTTTTCTTTAAAGTGTGTAAATTTTTTTTTGGTTGAAAATTCGCTTTCCTGATTTGAAAATTTTGCCATTTTGGTAGAAAGTTCATATTTTTTGGTTAAAAATGCAATTTTTTGGTTGAAAATTAAACTAATTTAGTTAAGAATTCAAGCATTTTATTAGAAATTCATCTCTTTTGGTTTAATTCAATTGTTTTTGATTCGCAATGAACTTAACTTGACATTAAGAACCATGAAAACAATTGTATTGACGTAATGGATATTATACATAAATAAAGACAAAAAATACAGCCTTTTTGCGTGCTGAACGTAACTGAGACTAATTAATAATAGTTAATTAGCTGAAAACAACGTCTATGGATTTTTTAGGGCGCTAATTGCGAATCTCAAGTAATGAATCAAATTTTTAAAATTTTCAAAAATAAAAAAGGGCCGATAGAGTATAGCAGAAAAAAATTAAAAATCAGTCCCGTAGTTTCAAAATAGGTTCTAGGGTCTTTCTTAATTAATGATTTTCTTTTAAATTTCAAAGGTTAAAAATATCAATTATTTGATTTCTTTTGTTGGGAATTTATCTTTGTTGGTCAAAAATTCCACTACTTAGTCGAAAATTGAAGAAATTTGGTAAATTTAGAAGAAACAGCAAGATCCCCCCCCCTCCCACCTTCCGTCCGAAAATTGTTTGACGTTATTTTTGAAAGACCCCTAACTAAATTCACGTGAGAAAAGTGTCATTGAGACAATTTTCTGGTATGTTGTTATTCGCTGGGAAGGCGGACATATTATTTTAGCCAATTAGCGAAAAAGTTCAAAAATATTGGTCACGGAAAAGTAAGGAAATAGTGCCATCAGCGGACAATTGCGAGAAAATAGTATCTTTAGTGTTATTTTTTCCCAAATATGCGCACAGGGCATGACGAAATCACAACGACACGCCGACGAAACCCTGGTGTGTCTCGAGGACATGGAGCGACCCAAGGATGACAGCCCTCTGCATGCATCTTACACTGATCACAAGGACAATATAATAGAATATAATTATTAAATTATTATTCAAAATTATTTTATTATTAATAGCATATATATATATATAACCTTTGCAAAAAGACCCCCCCCCCTCCCATTTGTCAATGTTATTAGATTTTGATGTATTTCCTTAATTAATTCATGTTTGTAATAAGTTATTAGAACGTTCCGCGGATAGTTGCGGCAATATCTGAGGATCGTATTAATTAGATAGTGGTATCGCAAATTGAAATTCAATAACCGTCTAGCGAGAGACAGGGTCACGCATTGCGCGTTGAGGATCAACTTTCATGGTAAATGAGACCCTTCGCGGACACGGTGTATTAATAACAGAGTTACTGTACATGTGACGTAAAAAAATGGAACGTGCTAAAATTTAAAAAAATCGAGAAACGCAAAATTTTCCCCCATAAATATAACAAATTATCTTTTCAGCAATGTGTAAAATGTATTTTTCAATTATCTGAACCGGCCGTAAATCAAAATGTGTTGTCATAAAAGATCACTGTTCCATAAATGCAAATTTATTTTTATTTTGCATCGTAAAAATGTGGCACAAACATTTTCAATACGAATTTAATTGGTGGAAAATATGGGTAATTTAAACACATGCATAAAAAGTGAATTAGTGAGGAAATTTTTTTCAAACAGCTAGAAATAGGTCACTGGCTAATCCAGGGTAACCGTTTAAATCAAAGAAAACAGTTCTCCGACACTTATCGGTTCGCAAACATTGTTTACGGTCAATTAAATTAAAAAATTCAAAGTCTTAAAGATAAATATTTGTTCATTTGAAATAATAAAAGCTGAGAACTTGAATTTTAAAAGTTTACATGGAAGTTCAAAAATTTTTTATACGAAATTTTGTATTTAAACGCTGAATAATGTACACGCATAAAATGGAAGCATTTAAAAATTTTAAATTAAATGCAGTTGAACTAAAAAATCAACATTTAAATTTTTTTTAAATTTCACAGTTCAAAGATTCAGATTCAGTTCAAAAAATATAAATCTGCATTATTATTTTCAATAATCAAAATTGAAGAATCAATCAATAAATTTGATAATTTTCAAAACTATACTAGGTGTCTTTTCCAACTTGAGACATCGAAATATCTCAAAATATACGCATACTATGAAAAAAAATATCCATAATGAAAACTTTTCATTTTCGACGGGGAAAAGTGAATTTGAAAAAATGTACCCCCCCCCCCCAGGAGGCAGGAGTGGGAGTAAATTTGTAATTTCAAATGGGAACACCAATTTTTTATTTCAGATTCAGATTCTTTTCCCTCGATATGAAAATTTTTTATTACAAACATTTTTCATAGGATGCGTATTTTTTGAGACATTTCATTTGTTTCAAGTTGAAAAAAACACCCAGTATATTATTTTAAGCATATTTAAGCTAGAAAACATTCAAAATTGAAGGTTTATTTTATTTGTTAACCTGAAAGCTTTTTAAATTAGCAGTTAAATTATTTTGATTTTAAGTAGCGGAGAGTGAGGAGTTGTGGGCCACGCTTTGTTTTCAAGACATAACATCTCTGAACATCGATAAATTGTCAATGTATGAACTGGTATTTGTAGTAAACTTGTCAATACATAAACTGGAGACCACAATTAATAAAATTCGTTAATGCGCGAAAAATATTTAGGATGATGTAAATCTTATAAAAATCGATATTTGTGATTTTGGTGGGGAGTTGTGGGCCATGACAAAAAATAAAAGAAAATGGCATATTCCAGTAGTTTATGTTTATTAAAGTTGCAGTAAATAAAAATTAATGATTTTAAAAAGATTAAAAAAAAATTATTCTGATTCATAATTTATGCAAGTGTAATATCCGGTCCTCATGTTGGCACATTTCAAGTGCACAGCATGATCGAACATGTTGCAGTGAAATGTGTTGTTCCGATTTAAAATCTTTGGCATTGTGCCCTTGCAGATAATGCAAAAGTCTTTTCAGAACAAGAGAAAAGAAGTTTCACTTAAAAAACTGAAATACGCATTAAGAATGTTTGGCCCACGCCTCCCCACTAATGGTGGACCACAACTCCCCACAGCCGACATTTACGAAATGACCGAATTGCCATACACACAATGAATGTTTTACCGAAATTGTTTGATTGAATTTAAAGCTAATTGTTCAAGGAATATTTTGCAATAACGTGCCTTTGAAATCTGCTGTAGAACGGGACTTCAAATATCAACCACTTGAGTTGTACAAAAACTTTTATTTTTATTTCTTTAATCAACAATGTCAAAATACTAACTACGCGTGTTGAGACTATGAGTCGAGTTCACAAAGTTAGCTCACACAAAGAGAGTATTTTGGCAGTGTTAAGCAGTCCTACCACCCACAACATGGCGGAGATTATAGTGGCCCAAGACTCCCCACGGCCCACAACTCCCCACCGACCCCTATATAGTTTCAAACCAATAATTATTCAGTTGTTATTTACACTTCAGAATTTGCTTTTATGACATGAATAGGGATATGACTAGGCAGGGGAATGACGTCAGGGGCAAATTGAGAAGAGTAAAGGAATAGTGGGAAGAGTGGGATAAAACAGTTGGAAGAACGGATAAGTAACTTAGAAATCAGGAATGAGCATATAGAGATGGAAACAGAGAGTGCGGAAATAGTAAAAGGAAGTGATAACTTACAAAATGAGAATGAAAGACTGAAGAAAAGACTGAGTGAGATTTAAAGAAGATTGGAAGGGGAAGAAAGGGTGAAGAGGAAAAATAACATAATAGTTAACGGATTGAAAGTGGAGAGTGAAATAGGAGAAGCGAAATCAAAAATCTTTTGAGATATATTGGAGTTCAGGTAATGGTAGAAGGAGTTGAGAGAATAGGATGGACGAAAGAAGGAAAAGTAGGAATGTTTCTAGTGAAAGTAGGGAGTGAGGAGAAGAAAAAGAAAATTACGGAGAAAAAAATCATTTAGAGGAAGAAGGGAAAGAATTGAAGGGGATGTGACATGGAGGGATAGGAAAAGGAGATGGCAAATAAAGCAGATGGCATGGGTAGAAAGGAAAATGGGACGCATGGTATGTACAGGGAGAGACGGATTATGGATAAATAGGGAGGGATGGTTCTGGGACGAAGAATTAGAAGAAATAAGGGAAAAGGGAAAAAGAGTTGAGAAAGGTAGAAAAAAGAAAGAGGCAACAGAGTTTAGAGATCAAACAGAGGGGTTTCCAAACGGCGAAGCGGAAGAAAAGTGAGGAGAATAGGTGAGCGAAGGGAAGAGGAAAACGTGAAAATAGCTTTCTGGAATGTGTCAGGCTTGAAGAACAAGAACGGAAGAATTTGGCGGGAGTAGGGAAATTGGGATGTGATTATGATGAGTGAAACCTCGGCGGATGAGAAGGACTGGAAAGGGATGAAAAGGATGTGACCTAAAGGTTATGTGTGGACGATGCAAGAAGCAAGAAAGGGACACGTGAAAGGAAGAGGGATGGGCGGAATCGTCTCAGAGATGAGAAAATAAATTGGAGGAAGAGGTAGAACAGAGGAGGACAAGGAGGAAAAGGATGGAACAATAGTAAGAAGAATTGTAATTGGAAAAGTCAAAATAGCGGTGGTTTCTGTATATAGAAGGAGTGGGTAAGAGGAAGGTTGGAGAGTAATAAGGAGGTGGATGGAGGAAAACAAGGAAGAGTTAGTTTTGATAGGAGGTGACTTGAATACCTGGAGTGGCGAGCAAGGGGGAGGGATTTGGGTTGAAGAAAAGGAAGCCTATCTAAGGAGCTCCAAACATAGGGAGACAGACCGGGAGGGGAAGAGGTTACTAGACGTAATAGGAGAAACAGGATGGTTTATATGTAATTGCCATATGGAAGGAGATGAGAAAGTAGAGATCACATTTATAGGTAAGCGAGAAACAGTAATAGACTACATCCTGGCAAAAGAAAAAATGAGGAATATGATAGGCATTATGAAGGTGGCGAATGAGATAGGGTCTACTCTGAAAGGTGGCGTCCGTAAGCCTGGCAGGGGGAGAAAGAAAAAAGGAAGAAAGGAAGACGAAAATGGGAGTCTGGAGGGTAGATGGACAAAAAGAGTTTAAATAAAAAAATGGAAAAGGAGAATGGATGAGATAGGTACAAAAGAAGGAAGAGAAGAGGGAAAGAGAGGCTGCTGGAATCAGGGATGCAGGGAGAGTGAAGAGAGTATGAAAGAGTGTGTAAGAAAACGGAGGAAAGGAGAAATGGAGAAGGCGGAGTACAACAGGAGAAAAAGAGAACATGAGAGGATGCTGCAAAGGAAAAAGCAAAGGAGAAAGGAAAAGTACAAGGAAGAAGTAGAAAAAGCAATCAAAGAAGGTAGGGTCTGGGATGTGATAAATAGGGAAAGAGCAGGAAGTAAGGGTGTGAATGAAGAAATAGAAATGGATGAGTGGACGGATTATTTTAAGGGTCTGTTAGGGGGAGAACAAAATAGGATCAAACAAGAAAATAGAAGGATAGTCCAGAAAGAAATGGAGGAAGGGAACTAGATAACAAAAAAAGTAAAGGAGGCAATAGATAGACTAAAAAGAAACAAGGCTACAGGAGAGGATGTCATGGAGAACGAAGTTGTAAAGTATGGAGAAGGAGGGGTTAGCGAAGGGATGTGGAAGATTTGCAATAAGGTCTGGAAAGGAGAAGGGTGACCGGAGGAGTGGATGACAGGGCTGGTAGTACCGCTCTACCGCTTGTCAAGAAAGGGGAGGACAAGAAGGTAGAGGAATACAGAGGGATCACTCTCATGCCACTGGCTTATAAAATATATGCAGAAGTTCTAAAAAAAAAGGTTAGAGAGTCAGATGGAAGAGAAACAAAGTATCCCACACAATCAGACGGGATTTAAAGAAGGGATGGGGACAGTAGATAACATTTACGTACTTAAGCAGTTGGATAACAGAAATTTAGGGAGAAAAAGAGGCTAATTAGTCGCCTTGTTCGTATATTTTAAAGCAGCTTCTGACTCAGTAAATAGAAAAGTGCTATGGTAGGCAATGAAAAAGAGGGGAATAGAGCAAGGGTTGGTGGAGAGGATAAAGGAAATTTTTACTAAAACCAGAATTAGGGTGAAGGTAGGGAAAAAAAGGGGAGGTCTTCTGGACAGGAAGAGGTCTAATGCAAGGGTGCCTGATTAAAATCAGTGAGTATTTTTACTGAAAATCAGTGAAAACTCATTTAGTCAAATTTAGAAAGTAGTTTTGCGGGAAGATTTAATGGAAAAGTTATCTCGACATTTCCGCTATTCGCATAATACACTGCTACACCGCGACTGCAATATTTTTTGATTTTGGCCCTGTGCCTGATATTTTTATCGGTATCCCTTTCGTGGCCACATCGCAGATTCTTTGTGTTATAGAAATAATGCGTTTCCGGAATTCGTTTTGAGTCATTTGTCACTATTTCCGGGGAGAAATGCGAGTTTTTGAAAAGAGGAATATTTTTTTAACATAACAAGAATTTGGGATAACTATTTATTGAAAGTTTTTGAACATATAAACATAATTACCTAAGATTCAAGAATCTTCAGTAAATTGTTTTGGAATTTGGGAAATAAATCTACAAAATTTCAAAGAAAACATTTTCTTTTAAAAGATTTTACAGAATATTAGGAAAAATTCAAGACAGTTTAAAAGATATTTAGGACTTCAAGAATTTTGGAAGAAATTTTAAGATATTTTAAACATTTTCGGAAATCTTTTCAGGTTTGAAAATATTTTTAATCTCTTCAAAACTTGTGAAATTCCTTTATATCTTTTTAAATTATTTGAACTTTTCCTAAAATTGAAAAAAGTTCCTTCTCATTGAAAAAACTGCCTTTGAATCTTCTAAATTCTCTTTTGACAACTTTGGAAAACTTTTAAAATGTTTTGAGATATTTGCAATATTTGAGATATTCTCTTGAAATTAATTTGTCAAAATAAAAGATCATTTTAAAGTTTCCCAGAAATCTTGAGAACATTTTTATTGTTCCTTGAAATATTTCAAAATTCTTCAAAGGTTCTGAACTTTACTTGAAATTTTGAACGAAGTCTGCAAACTTAAAAAAAAATGCGTTAAAAGATTTCAGATTCTTTTTGGACAATTTTGGAAGTCTTTGAGAATCCACTTAACATATATGTCAGAAGAAAAAACATTTAAAATTTTTCCGTGAATCTCAAAAAAGATTGTTTCGTTCTTGTGAAACATTTCAAAATTCTTAAAAAGCTTCTTTTTTCGAAATCTTCAAAAATCTACATTTCTGCAACAAATTTTGAAATTCTTACAAGTATACGAATTTTATCTAAACTTTTGCAACCTTGCAAAATAAAAATTTTGCTCTAAGATCATTTATATTATTCTTTTTCGAAATTTTAGGAAATCATTTGAAATATTTCAAAATATTTCCCATTTTTCTCTTCGAATACATGTTACAAAACACAAAAAACTCATTAGAAATGTTCCCGTTAATCATTAGCAATTTTTTTTTCTCTCGAAGCCTTTCAACATTTTTAAAAACCTTATAATTTTCTTTAAATTATTCAAAAAACTACAGATTGTTAAAATTTTTTTAAAATCCTTTCAAGTTTAAAACTATTTTTAAGACTTTTTGAAATTTCTAAATATCTTTTTAACCCAAATGTTCCAGATCCTTTTTGGACATATTTTGAAACCTTCAAAACTTAAAGTACACCTCTTTAAAAAAATCTAAATTATTTTCAATTTTTCCAAAAATAAAAAAGTTTAAAGTAGTTTTAAAGTAAAAAATTTACAAATGGTAGTATACTAGCAAAATGATAAGAACAGAATTATTTCCCAACATTAAAAAAATCTTTAAAATTAAAATGTACTCTTTTATCAAGAATATTTAGAAACATTTAGAAACAAATTTCATCACGAAATACAATTACTTGTTTAAAAATTTTCATAATCAAAATTGATGGTGCAGAAAATTCGCCATCATTATAACTAGATAAGAAAATTTTAAAGAGCCACCAAAAGTCATATACACGCACTACCGTGAACAATGAGGTTTGCGACAAAAATGTGTGCGAGATCTCGCGACTAAAACTTTTTAAGAAAATTTTAATTGATCTGATTTTTCAAAAACAATACTTTCAAGATTTAATATAAGTAGGCAAGTTCAGGAGGTCAAAGGTAAAATGTGCGGGGTCGGATGTCAATAGTGAAGGCTTATAGATCAGGGAGTAAATATCACAGTCTGAAGGTCAGGGAACAAAAAATGAAAGCGAAAGGTCAGAGGTCTAAGGTCATAGGTCCAAGATGCGGGATGACATGTACAAAACTGAGGGCTCATAGACCCAGGGTTAATGATCACAATCTGAAGGTCATGGTTTAACAATAAGAGTTGAAGGATCAGGGAACAAAAAACTGAGATTAAAGGTTAGAGGTTAATAAGGTCTTAGGCTAGTAGGCAAATTTTAGAGATCAAATGTCAAAATTGAGGGTTTATAGGTCAGGGGTCGAAGTTGAAAATCCAAAGGTCAGACTTCAGGGGTTAAAGATCAGAAGCCAAATGTCAGGGATCAAAATTAAAGGGTTAGAGGTCAGGGGACAAATACAGCGGCAAAATTCAGAGATGAGGGGTCATAAGCGACGAGACAGGTCTAAGAAGAGGGGTTGCAGTTCAAAGGTAAAGAATGCTTTGGATTCAAAAAAGGCAATAAAACATTGTCCTTGAAGCTTTAATCTGCATTTTATAAAATCGACAAGGGAATAAAGAAGAGATCAAGGGTAGGAGCTTTTCTGGTACAATTTGGAGGCGTGAGAAGACTCACAATTAGTTTCTCACTGCTCACGTATAAGCTATAAGGTATGGGAAATTAAGTATGCTCTACACGAGAGAACACGTGATGTACATAGAAAAATGCTGCATCAACTGCTATTCCTTTGAGAACAGAGTTTGTGATGCACTACTCACGATCACAAAACAATAAATAAAAGCAGTTTTAATATCCTTCTCGGAAGGTCGAATACAATTTTTATCATCAATTCACGCAAATTTCACTATTAAATCAAATAGTTAAATAAAAAAAATTGAATCAAATTAAATTATTAAATTGTAATGCTTGAATAGAAAAGAATGATGATTATATTAATAAAGTAATAATATATATTTGGGTAGTCTATAAAAAGATTTTGTTTGAAAAGTGAAAAAGCTGATCAATTTTTTCAAAACATAAGTCAAATAATCAAGCTGTTTCAAAAATTTGTAAGCTTAAAAACTGTAAACAAGTCGAAAAATGACGATCTTCAAATACATTTTTTTATTCTCGGTTCGATTTGCAAGAAAAAAAGATGAATTTTCAAACAAGAATCGAATTTTCAACTCGAAAAGTTGAATTTTCGAGAATAAAGATAATTTTCAGCTAAGAGAGATGAATTTTTAATCCAAAAGGACGATTTTTCGACAAAACAGTTCAATTTTCGACCAAAAAAAATAATTCTAACAAAATAGTTGAATTAAAAAAAAAATGCATTTTTTACCAAACGGCTGCATCCTCAACCAAGAAGATTAATTTTCTACCAAAAGGCGACTTTCAACAAAATACATGAATTTTTAAACAAAAATATTTATTTCTAACAAAAAAGTTAATTTTCAACCAAATAGATTAATTTTCTACCAAATTGTTGAATATTGGAGCAAAAGAAAAGAATTTTCTATAAAAACGTTGAATTTGCAAACAAAGAAGCTAATTTACGACCAAGCAGTTGTTTTTTCAACAATAATAAAATAATTCTCAACTTCACATGTAATTGTTAATATTTCAACCACAAAAGATTTTAATTTGAAACAAGACCAATTTTCAACAAAAAAAAAAAAATTAATTTGCATTGAGAAAAGGTCCGTTTTCAATCCAAAATATCAATTTTCAACCAAAAAGTGAAGAAAATAATTTTCTTCAGCGAAGAAAATAATTCACGAAAATAAACAACCAAATTTTAGCAAAATAGTTAAACTTAAACCCAAACAGACAATTTTTACCTAAAAACGATGAATATTAAAAAAATGAATTTTCAAGAAAATAGTTCAAACTTCAACCAATAGTTCAATTTTCAACCTAAAAGCTGTTTCTTTGACGAAGAACATTAATGTTGTACCAAAAAAAAAAACGAATTATCAACAAAATGCATGAATTTTCCACTAAAAAAAGTTAAATTTTCAACCAAATGGTTAAATTTTTATCTAAAATACAATTTTCAAACAAAAATCACGAGAATTTTCAACAAAATAGTTGAATTGTCAACCAATGAGATGAATCTTCAACAACGAAAAATCGATTCTCAACAAAGTAGTTCAACTTTCAATGAAGTAGTTGCATTTTTGACCATAAAAGATGAATTTTCAGCAAAATTGTTGCATTTTCAAAAAATGATTAAATTGTCAAAGAAATAGTAGAATTTTCAAACAAAAGATACGAATTCCAAACCTAAATATAATGTCAGATTTGTTAAAAAAAATCTACCAAGAATAGCTGGACTTTCTTACTGAGTTGTTACATTCAGTTTACATTAAGGTGAAAAAATTACAAAAATGGGCAGTTTCTTGAAAATAGAAAAAAAATAATTTTTTAAAAACAGGGAAAAGAGGGACAACCTTTCTTAAAAATTTTCATCGGAAACGTACTACCGTCTAAGTTAATACTTAAGTTATATGAATGTTCTCAAATGAAAAGAAAAATCTGAAGAATTTAATTAACAGTATTCTCAATTTCTCATACTAGTATCGAACAGTTTGAACTCATTATTCATTTTTTGATTGACGGTTATAGAAAATTACACCTTGAGGGGGATACCACCGAAATGTTTTAATAATTTAAACAAAATACCGCTATTGTATTCAAAATTAAAAACCCAAATTTTTTTTCATACATATACACAATATAAACTTTTTTTTTAACTTCATAAGTAGCCATTGATTGATCAAGAATGGCCATCGAAAGTTCATCAATAGGTCAATCCACGCGTCTCGAAGACGCGAACAATTACATCAAATACAATACTGTTATATTCCCCATATCCAAAAAGTCCTCATATAAACAAGTTAAATAATTTTGTTACAAAATTTAAAAACCATATTGGTAGGTTTTGGTAGGGCATGAAATGTTCTTCAATTGGGCAATCGATGCGTCTCCAAGATGCGAACGAATATATTATATACATTACTATTGTATTTCCAATATTAAAAAAGTTTTTCTCATATCAACAAGATGAACATACTATTTTTTGAATTTATAAATCGGTATGCTAGATCATGAGAGTTCAGGGAAGGTTCTTCAATAGGTCATTCGACTTGTCTCGAAGACGCGAACAAACATGTCAGAAACAGTACTGTATTATTCCTGACATAAACAAAGTTTTTCTTATATAAACAGAATACACAAGATTTTTTGAAACTCTGTAAAGCAGTACTGGTGGGTCATAAAAGGTTCAACAATTGGTCGATCGCTGCCTCTCAAAGGCGTGAACAAATACACTGCATAGATTATTGCTGTAATTTTGAATATCTAAACATTTTTCTCATATCAACAGAATGGACCTTTTCTTTAATTTCATAAATTCTTACTGGTTAATAAAAGTTTCAACAATAGGTCGATTGATGCGTCTCTAAGACGCGAACAAATACACAAGATTTCGTATTGTGGTATTTTGAATATCAAAAAGTTTTTCTCATGAAAACAGGGTAAAAAAGGGGCTAAAATTGTAAATGATGTATATATTTTTAAAATTTTAGTCAAACTTTTTATCGTTCTAAATTTTATCGTAAAACATTATATCGTTCTATTGCAGTTTCTGAAATCAAGAGGCTTTAATATTAAATATTAAAGTTTTTTTATTTCGAAAATTGCACCTATTGTATATTTCATAAGGAGGAAAAGTTGCACGTTTGTCAGGCTTCTTCAAAGTTACAAGAGTATGACCGACAGCAAAGCTGAAATTGAATCTAACATCTGAACCATGCCTCTGCATTTAAAGTGACGTATATACAAGCAGGATTCAGGAACGGAGAGAGAAAATCTATTTTGCAAGAATTGTTCTAATCTTGTTATGACAGCATGACGTTGAAGTGAAATTCAAACACAGCCTCTATAAATATTTCTTTTCACATAAAAGTGAAATACTCTTCCATCGCATAAAGACATTCTCAATTGAGATTTCGATTAAGGGCGCTTTTAAAATAAAAGTTCTTTTTTAAATTTAATATTTTTGAATTTTTTGAAATAAAAAAACTTTATATGTAAGGGTGTTTTTTCGAAGACATCTATTAACTTCAAAGTTGTTAAATATAAATGGGTTGTTTTCGAGCTACATTATGGACGCTTAAAAGCATGCCAAGAAAAATCTTAATTTTTTCTAGCATTACAAATTTTTAGACAGTCATTATTTTATATTATATTAACTAATTTTAACAGAACTATAGTGAATTCACAATTTTTAAAGTTCATTTATTAGAATTCCAGACAATTTAACAGAATTATAGTAAATTCGAAAGAATGATAGAGATATAAAACAAAAATTTCAAAAAACTTGATAAAATTTTGGTACGCATTGCTGTAATTAGAATTTAGTCACTGACAATTAGTAAAAATATACTGATTCAGTTAGTAGCTATTGCTATATATGCATGTGCAATATCCAAACTCGTAATTATAGATTCCCTAAACATTTTCAATGTAAATGTTCCTACACAAACGCATTTGATACAATAAAAATTGTATTTATTATAATTTATATTTATATTATAATATTACAAATGTATTATATATTATTTTAATAGTTATAATATGAGAAAACAACAGATAAGAAACATGATGTAGTCCAAAATAAAAAAAAATGTAAGAAAAAGCATATTATTAAAATAATGTTATTAATTAAATATTTCTAAGGTAATGAAAATTAACTTTAATTTTATTTAAATTATTATTCTTTAGCTGATAAATAATCAAAATTCCTATTTATTTATCGCAGACTTCACAGTATCTGCCCTGCTTTTATATTCAATTTATTATCTGGAATTATTTTCAAATCATTCTTCACGAAAAAAAAATGCAACAATTTTATGAAATCAAAATTAAGTTTTATCGAAAACTATTGATTGCAGCTATAAATGTTGAACGAAAAATAATTATAGTTTTTCAGCGTTTTTAAGTCTGTTATAGAAGTGCATTATGAACAATTAACACCTTTCTTCATAAATTAGAAAAACTATAAGCAACTTTTTATTTCCATAGAAAAAATCGCCTGCTAAATCGCTGATAAGGTCTCACAGCCCATTTGGAAAAAAAATTGAATGCAGAATGGACCATTTTAATTTGTTATGGGAAATAACTCAGAATCTTGGTAGTATATAGAAAAATATTGCGGACAAAAATTTAAGCGGACAAAGGTGGTCAATTACTGGTACCAATTACCTTGACCTTAAATTCGATTTTTAGTGGGAAATTTTACTTTCAAAATGATAGTTTTATAAAGGTCATGGCAAGGTCGAATGAAGGTCAAATGTGCGATAATGTTTAAATAATGGATCTTAGCTCGGAAATGACGTTGGGAACAGCAAAAATGGTAAAAAATTAGTACTAGTAGGTGATCTCTCGTCATCTGATAACTTTTGTCCGGAACATTTTGTTGTTCCCAACCTCAATTCTGAGCTAACATCCATTATTTAAAAATTATCGGAAATTTGACCTCATTCGATCTTGGCATAACCTTCATAGAAGTATCATTTTAAACGTAAAGTTTCCCACACATTTCAAATCTAGGTCAAAAGCAGGCATTCCGATTTTAAAAAATCACATTGAACTTCAAATAACATTGAAAATCGAATTCAATGTCAAGGTAATTGGTACCAGTAGTTGACCCCCTCTGCCTCCTTCAACTTTTGTGTGAAACATTTTTCTATACTCAACAAAAACTCTGAGTTATTTTCCATAATAGATTAAAATGGTCCACCCCGTATACTACCGAAAATAGAATTTAGGGAATATTGATTCGCCTTGGTTTGAAAAACATTTAAAAACGGACTGTAATTATTTAATTAGAAGATTTTTGACCAGTAGTACCAACAAAATTCAACATCTTTTAATTAAGCTCTTACCTGGTCAACATGAATTAATGTCAGCTATGCACACAACACGGTTGTCAGAGGATACAACAATGGAACAAACCAACTACGTAGCAGTGTACCAACAAAATCCAGCATCTTCTAATTAAATTCTTACCTAGTCAACATAAATTAACATTAGCCAATCATACAACACGGTTGCAAGAAGATAGAACAATGGAACAAAACAACTATGGGGTAGCATACCAACAAAATCCAACATTTAATTAAATTCTTACTTGGTTAAAAACAACTAACATCAGCTAATCATACAACATGATTGAAAGAAGATAGAACAATGGAACAAACCAACTATGGAGTAGCATACCATCAAAATCCAACATCTTTTAATTAAGTTCTTACCTGGTCAATATGAATTAACATTAGCTAATCGCACAAGACGGTTGGAAGAAGCAAACAAACTATACAAATAGGTTCTTTCAAAGGAATGGCAATGGAGAAATTGTCAACAGTCTAAGAAAATAGAACTGACCAGTATACTAACAAAATGCAACATCGTCTAATTAAATTCTTACATGGTGAACATCAATTAACATCAGCTAATCATGGATCATTAAGCAGACTCAGTTATTGAGTTCTTTACAATTTCGGTTGGCTTTCAAAAATTCTTTGAAAAATTTTTCGAATTCTTTTTTCATTTTACTGTAGAGTGCAATCGTTGTACTTCAATCTTTTTCTTTTCAGATGGCTGACGTGGTCCAGTTTCAATATTCGTTAAAATATTCAATAATATACAGCTGCGAAGTATTATGGACGTATTCACTATGGGTTCATTTATTTATGCTGGTTTTATTAGCATTTTGCTTCCTTATTAGCATAAAATAAATTCGCTTCCTCATAGAGGGACGTTTTTCCTAACAAAAGAAAAGAAATTGATACTTTCATATCTTTGAAGCTTACGTTCCACATCGAGCGAGTCACGCCTACCCCGGAAGGGAAGTAGCTTAATGGTATGACAATAATAATAATGTTTCTGTCTTTGGAAATATTTTACTTTCAGAAAATCAGAGGATATATCAAAATATCAAATGTGTTCTGTCACAACGAACAACTCTTTAACATACGGTAGTTTCATACTTCAAATTAAAACCTCATATAAACAATGTGTAACTTTTCTTACAACTTTCTGAGCAGCTATTGATTAATCAATAATGGTCTTCAAAAGTTCGTCAAAAGATCAATCCACGCGTCTCGAAGACGCGAAAAAATATATTATATACATTATAGCTGTTTTCCCAATATGAAAAAAAATTTCCTTGTATCAACAAGATAAACAACATATTTTTCTAATTTATAAATCGGAATTGATAGATCATAAGAGGTTGTAGAAGGTTCGACAACAGTTCATTCGGCGTGTCTCGAAGACGCAAACAAATATGTCAAATACAGTACTGTAGTACTCCTAATATGAACAAAGTTTTTTTCATATAAGCAGAATACAGACATTTTGTTTAAGCTTCACAAATCGGTACTGGTTGGTCATAAAAGGTTCATCAATAGGTCAATCGATGCGCTTCAAGGACAAGAACAAATACTTTACATGTAATAGTGTCGTATTTTGAATATTAAATTTTTTTATATAAACAGAATAAACCATTTTTGTCAATTCATAAATAGGTACTGGTGGGTCATAAAAGGTTTATCAATAGGTCAATCGATGTGTCTCAAAGAGGAGGACAAATACACTGTATATTAAATTGTCGTATTTTGAACACCAAAAAAGTTTTTCTTATATGAACAGAATAAACCATTTTTTGAAACTTCATGAATCGGTACTGCGAGATTTAAAACATTTTAACAATGGGTCGATCGATGTGTCTCAGAGACGCGAACAAATACTCTCTAACATCTTCTACTTAAATTCTTACATGCTCAACATCAATTAACATCAGCTAAACATGCAACACGGTTGGAAGAAGATACAACAATGGAACAAACGAACTATACAAATAGGTTCTTTCAAAGAAATAGCAATAGAGAAATTGTCAATAGTCTAGAAGAATAGAATGGACAAGTACACCAACAAAATCTAACATCTTCTATAATTCAATTTTTAGCTGGAAAACATCAATTAACATCAGCTTATCACACAACATAGTTGGAAGAAGATACAACAATGGAACAAACAAACTATACGAATACGTTCTTTCAAAGGATTGGAAAAAGAGAAATTGTCAACAGTCTAAGAGAATGGAATGGACCAGTATACCAACCAGATCCAACATCTAATTAACTTCTTACCTTGTCAACATCAATTAAAATCAGCTAATTTAATGAGTTAAACTTAACATATTTTTTTATAGAGAAGAGAAAATAATGCATACAAAAAATTTCATGAAAAGAAAGTTTGAGAGTAAGGGGTTTGGAGTACAATATAGCCGGGACAATTCGATTATAAGGGAGATATTCGAAAGTGATCCAGACTCAATTTCCACTAACGTGAAGTCAGAACCCGGATTCCACGTGCAAAGAACTTGTCGGGCAACTCGGGGAAGTTCTTTATGCTTGACTGCTGCTTTCTCGATTTACGCGATCGACTCTTGTCCGATTTACAGGCCGTTCAACTCGACCCTTAAATTCGTTTTTCCCTCGCAAACTGCTCTGAGAGTTGCCTAAGACCTCAAGGGAAACTTAGATACCTTTTAGAAAAAAATCCATCTTCTTTTATGATACTCACGAGCCACTCTTTCAATTTTATCTTAATAAGCACCATTTTCTGCACGTTGACAATTTTACAACAAAAATGTTTTATTGAAACAATATTCTGGTCAGTGTTTATAATTTTATTTGTTAATTCGACGTTTCTGTATAAACCGGTACGATATTTATCAGTCGAAGCTTCATCAACAAAAAAATCCAAAAGCAGAGTGACCGTGAAACTTCATTTTTCAAAACTCCTTCACTTTTATTTGACTAATTTTTGATTGTCTCTGATTATTAATATTTAAAGACCCAAACTCTAATCTTGTAACATTTTGAATATAGAATATATTATTATTGAAATAATAATTTTTAATTTCAATTCATCAAATTCTAACACAAGAAGTGATTAAACGTGACTAATGTGCATTAATAATGTGAATAATTTTCCTTTGAATTTAAAAGAAATCGACATATTAGACTTCGAAACAAATCAAGTAAAATTCAGAAGTATTTAAATAAATTCGAAAAAATTCAAAAAATAAAAACAAATGCAATTTATTTCAGTAAACTTGAACTAAATTTAGAGGAAAATTTAAAAAATCAAGTAAATTAAAAACAATCAAAAAAAGAATTCAGTGAATTCATAAGGTTTGAAATGAGTTCAGAAAAATTAAAGGTAAATTCAAAAGGATTTAATAAAATGCCTGAGAATTTAAGGTGGGTTCAAAAGAAATTGATAAAAATTTTTTTTTAATTCCAATGAATCAAGTTGAGTGAATTCAGAAGAATTCAAATGAATTCAAATAAGTTGAAAAGGTGTTCAAAATCCCCAATGTTCCACTATTTTCAGAATTGGAGTGAATTTAAAAGAATTTAAGGGAATTCAAGAATTTTTAAATGAAATTCATAAGAATTTAAGAGAACATAATTAAAAAACTTTCAAAAATTAAAAAATTTCGGTCGAGTTGAATAAAATGGGAATTGAGAGAATTTAGGGCGAATTCAACAGAATTGAAATGAATAGAAAAGAAAAAATTGAAAACACGAGTTAAATAAATTTGAGTGAATTTAGAGAAATTTAAGGAACAGATAAAGAATTTGAGGTATTTTATAAAAATTCGAGGTCAAATAAAAACAAATTTAAATCAATTGAAAACAATTCAAAAATATTCTTAAAAATCATTGAATGCATTAAATTTGGAATTAACTGAGAAAAATTCAAAAGAATTTGATGGAATCCCTAAGAATTCGACGTGAGTTTAAAAGACTTAAAGGTGAATTATGTAAAAAAAAAATTCCATTGACTTGAGTGGAATTTAGCTAATTTTAAAAGAATTCAAGTGAGTTAAAAAAATTAGGGTATATTAATGAGCATTCAAAATTAATTGCGAAAAAGTTTTGAAAAATCCTAACATTCCATTGATATCAGTAAAATTGCAGTGAATTTAGAAGAATTCGATGAAATTTAAAAGGAATCTAGACAAATAAAACATAATTTAAATTAATAGAGGAAAATTTTTATAACAAAAAAATTCATTGAATTCAGGTTCATGGTAGCTAATAAAATTAGTGAATAAGAATTCTGATGAGGTCAGCAATAATTCAAGGTGAAATTTAAAAGTGCAGGGTGAATTAAAAACAAATTGAAAATCCGAAGAAGATCTATTGAATTCAGAGGATTTCAGGGAAATTTCAGAGAATTCAGGATGAATTAAAAAAAATTCAATGAAATTCAGAAATCCTTGAGATCTCTGTTTTATGTTATTGAAAGAAGTGAATGGAGTGATCTTTTTATTTGAAAGAGTGACAGTGAAACCTTCGTGTGTCTTAAAGACACGGAGCGACCCAAGGATGACAGCCCTCTGCATCCATCCCGCAAGTGCTTCAGCATGCTTTTAGAACGTTGGCATAGCTCTGAGGTTAGAAAAAAACATTTTGTATGGACCAATTAATTAATTATTTTAACGAAGAACTGACTATCTTGCCATGGGTTGAAACATTGACTGGAAGAACCAGAAACCCGAAAACTCAGTACATCTTTTATTAAAAATCCGTTTATCTTTGTCTCTTTATTCACAACTCATCAAATTAAAAAAAAACTTTTACAAACAGACTAATTAGTTAACTATACATATTTAAATTTCTTCGCAATGTCATTCAAAGTTTTCAGATCAGAAGTTTCCTACATTAATTTTCATATTTCTCGCTGCATACTTTGCTTTTCCTTCTGTCAGGAAAGTTGGGATGCTGCAGACCATTTCCTTCATCAAAATAAGGAAAATAAATAAAAAACAATGAGTTGTCAGTGTTGGGCAGGTAGATGTATAAAACGCCCTTCCAAGTTGTTCCGGATTCTAAACTCGACGTCAAACTTGCCGCGAAGGGTTTGAAAATTTAATAAGTTTTGACAGGTTTTGCGGTGCAATGCAGCCTGACGAACGTCCATCCTTGTTACAGAAAATACTTCGCTAGAGGTTTCGAGATAAAAATCGAAATAAATCAGATTATACGTTCATTAATTTTAAAGGGTTCTCTGTCACATGTAGTTTATGTTTCCTTTCAGGTTGATTATATGCTTTCTGTTGGGAGGCATTCTTGCCTCGTCATGTATTCACTTTTTTAAATTCTCAGTTAGAAAAAGAAAACGAAAGTAGTTCATGGGGCTGTCCAAAAAACACTTTACCAATTTAGGGGGGGGGCCCCCCCACAGAGGAAGAGACGTTACGAACTAGGATAAAATTGAGTACGATTCCTGATGATAAATTCTAATATTTGGAAAATATTATAATCCTTTTCTCCTTTTCTTTGTTTTTAAGAAACTTACACTTTTTCCCTTTTTTCCTGTTTTTTCGCTTAAATGCAAGATAAAGTAATAGAACCCAATGAGAAAAATCTAATACTTTTGGTTGAAACATCATCTTTTTTGGTCAGAAATTCAACAACTTGGTTGAAAGCTGAACTTCTTTGTTAAAAATTAGTTTTCTTGTTATGGATTCATCTCCTTGGTTAAAAATTTATCCAACCCGTTTTTCGAAAATTAATTTTCTGGATTAAAAAATCATCGTTTGGGTTGAACTCTTTTGCTAAAAATGATTTTTTTTTAATATTCGTAATTTTGGTTGAAAATTCCTTTTTTGCGAATTCATTTATCAAACTAAAAATTTAACTTTTCCATTTTTGGTTGCAAATCCACATTTTTAATTGAAAATTGATTGTTTCTAGTTAAAAATTCATGTATTTCGTTAAAAATTTGTCTTTTTTTGTCGAAAGTTAATCTTTTTGGTTGAAAATTCATCCTTTTTAATTAAAAGTGCAACTGTTTGGGTCTAAATTAATCTGGTTTGGTTGTGGATACAACAATTTAGAAGAAAATTAAACTATTCGGTTGAAAATGAACTTTTTTGTTGGAAATCATACTATTTTGATGAAAATTCAACTTTTTGGTAAAAGATTCAACTTGTTGGTAAAAAATTAACTTTTTGTTAAAAAATCATATTTTTTGGTTGAAAATTGAACAATTTTGTAAATAATTCATCATTTTGGTTTTAAAAATCAACAATTTCGTTGAAAATGAATGCATTTTGTTGAAAATTCATGTTTTTTGATACAACATTAGGCATTGTTTTTTTAAATCATCTTTTTTGTTAACAATTAATCTTTTTTAGTTGAAAATTCATATTTGATTTTAAATTTAGCTCCTTGGTTGAAAATTTAACTATTCCATTTTTAGAAAATTAATCTTCCGGTTTAAAAAGACAACTTTTGGGTTGAACTCTTTTGCTGAAGTCTTTTTTTTTTAAGAATTATCATTTTAGTTAAAAATTCATTTCTTCTTTTGAAAATGTAAGTAATTTGTTGAAAATTCGTTTTTTTTTGTTGGCTGAGAATTAATTTTTATAAATAACAATGTAACAATTCCATTTTTGGTTAAAGAATTATCTTCTCTCGTTGAAAATTCATGTATTTTTTTCATTAATTTTTGTAGGTTGGAAAATAATCTTCGTGGTCGAAAATTCATCTTTTAAGGTTAAAAATGCAACTGTTTGGTTACCAATTAATCTGGTTTGGTTAAGGATTGAATAATTTGGTAGAAAATTCAACTATTCGGTTAAAAATTAACTTTTTTGTTGAAAATTTGAATTTTTTGTTTAACCGTAACCATCTGATTAAAAAATAAACTATTTTTACGGAAATTCAACTTTTTGGTAGAAAGTAAACTTTTTTGTTAAAACGAATTTTTTGGTTAAGATAACTTGTTTATTTGGCTTTAGAGTTCAGTAATTTTGTTGAAAAATGATGTATTTTGTTGAAAATACGTGTTTTTTGGTAGAAAATCAATCTTTTTGCTGGAAAATTAATCTTTTTGATTACAAATTTAACTTTTGGGTTGAAAATTAATCATTTTTTAGTTGAAAATACAATTACTTGGTTGAAAGTAGAACTAGTTTGTTAAAATTTCATATTTTTTGAAGAGTCACCTCCTTGGTTATAAATTTAACTTTTTTGTTGAAAACACGTTTTCTTTTTGTCAAAAATTAATTTATTTTGTTGAAAATGGGCCTTTTTGATAAAAAAATTAATCTTATTTGTTTAAAATTTAATACACATTTTGACTTCAAATCTTAGGAATTATGAGAGTTCTAACGTAAGATCCCTGTTACCGTCATGTTACCGACATCGACACCATTCAATAGCTTAAGTGGTTTATGTCCGTGCTAAGACTGCTAAGTCTTAAGAATATTTTCGAATGTTACCGATGACGTCATGGAATGATATTTCGCAATTGAGGGTAACGAATTTTGCGTAAACAACTTCAAGGTTATTTATTATCTCAATTAGTATAATTATGAGAAAAACGATGACTTAATGCTTCCTTATATATAGTGCATTTGATTGAAATATTCCTTTCTTAATTTAGATAATTTGCAAAAGATGCATGTGTACAAGTGTAATTTGATATGAGGCAAATATGCCACTTTGTTTCACCTATAAATTTGATTTATGAATCACGAAACCTACCTTACTGGCTTCGAGAACATTCCACAGTTGAAGTGGTTTATGCCGGTCTATAATATTCTTGATGTCATAAAATTATAGTGCCCAATTGTGAGAAACGAATTTTACATAAACAACTTCAAAGTTATTTATTATTTTAATGACGAATCATATTTTTTCTTTGTAAAACATTATATTCCAGACGTGTGTATTATAATGTAGAAACGTTCTAGAACTTCAAAATAATTAGGGTTAAAATAAAAAATAGTCGAAGTCAATTGAATATCATAGGTAAGAAAGGCATCTGAAAAAATGAAGCATGTGATGTCGTATTTTAAGCATGGGCTCCAGATACGGAAGGAATACATCATATTTGTTCTTCTTATCTGAAGTGCATGCTCAACATTCAAAAACACATTCTTGATTTCTTAAGATGCCTTTCTTATGCTACTCGATTGACTTCGAATATTTTTTTATTTTAATTTTAATTATATTACCTTCTTTGTCTTAAGGCTCTTGAAGGTTCTACATTATAATCAAAATGTCTAGACACTATAACTTTTTGCAACATAAAAATGTAATGCGTAATTATTGCCTCAAAATTGCGCATTATATTTGTATGGCATCAAGAGTATTCTAGAAACTTAGCACGGACACGAACCACTGCAGCTGTAGAATGCTCTTAATGTTCGTAAGGTAGGTTTTGTGGTCTCTAATAACATATCTGCTTTTTCGTTTCAAAGTTCAGAAGATTCTAGAGTCTAGAATCTTCTAGTCTAGAATCTAGACTACAGAAGAATGTTTTACATAAGTTACTTGCGCATTAAATAAAGAAATCAATTTTTTAATTAAATGTGTTATCCCATAACTATACTGATTGAGATGATGAATAAACCTGAAGTTGTTTAAGCAACATTCGTTACTCACAATTGCGAAATGTCAATTTATAGCGTCATTCGTAACCTTCGAGAATATTCTAGAAACTTAGTAAGGGCACAAACCACTTGAGCTGTGGAATGATCTCGACGTCGATAACAGGAATCTTGCGTTAGAACTATCCTTACTTATCTACTAATAAACTATTTCTTTAATTCAGAAAATTATAACAACTTTTTAAAAGAAGTATTGTTAAGCTTTTAAAACTCTAACGGAAAGAACTACTCATAAAAAGCCCAATGAGTTTAAAACATTATAAATGCATTTTCTACATCGCTGAACCATAGACATTTTTTGCCCCGATAAAATTCGTTTTATGAAAAGCTATGCAAATAGCTGGCTAATTGCTTAATAAACGAACGGATAGCTGCATCAGTAAAGCCAGTTTCTTTGTGAATTTGCTTCCCTCTGCATGTGAAATGTGGATGTGAGGCAAATGGACAGCTGCTCAGTGTTCAATATTTGCAAGCACTTTGCAGGCAGGTGTCCATCCTGGGCAAAAAGCACCGGTAATTACACGCAACTCCCGAGTAGAATGCACAACTTGTTAGTGAGGCAACTCTTCAGTAATACAGTATATACCATACACTATACATATAGGACTATCATCCTTTAATTCTCAAGATCCGAGCCCAACATCCCAACCCACGAGAATTTTCGACCCACGGAAAGATGAGTCATTTTCTTCGGCAAAATTACAGCATAGTGAGCACAGGTTCTTATTGCTTATGTCAGAATGAACTCAAGAGTACTCCAGGTCAAGTCTAGACCGCAACCGTAATCAGGCGTAAACCCGAGGAAAATTAGCGTGTAAACAAATGCTGCAAATTCTGTAATGAACGACGCTCTTTTATCTTTATTTTTTTAATATGGTCAGTTAATTGTGATTTGAGGTTTCGGTTTTGAAATTTTATTTTTATGGGATTTCAGATTGAGTATCATTTATTACGTTTTGCTGTTACGCGTATAAGTGTGTCATTTTAAATTTAAAAATAACAAGTCTTTTAAGAATTAATATTTCAAAAATAAAAGCCTTCCAAAATTTTATTTTATTTTATTTATACGATTTTTTAAGTTGTAGGCCCTCTCCCCTCTAACTCTGAGGATTCCGAGAATACCTCTGAGCCCACCAGAATTTAACTAGAATTGAGCGAGATTTCAAATTTAAAAAAAAAAATCATGTTGCTTGAAAAATTATGGCAATTTTTTTTACGTGCAGTTTTTGCTGGTGAATATAGTAATAGGAGGAAGAAATTAACAAAAATTGCTCAATTTAGAATTTTTTCAAATGTTCAGCTTTAATCGAAGAATCATGTAAATATTTTGCTGTTATGAAGAAATTTTTTTTCGTGATTGTGGAATTTTTAATTTTTTGCGATTTTGTAACGCTCTGAGCAATTCGAAAAAATATGTTTTCCATGAAAGCAAAATAATAGCATGTTTCATTGATTCAAGCCAAAAAAGTGTGCATATACCTCAATCGAAAAAACATGCTTTTTGCACATTTACAAAAAATTCTTAATCAAAGTTTTTTTTTAATTTCTCATATTTTATCACTTTTCGCAAACAAAAAAACTTTACGAAAACTAGCTACCAGGTGTTTTTAAAAATATTTAAAGAGAAATTAGCATATGCTTCTTTATCACTACATATGTATTGATAAAGAAGTTTAACTATATTACTTATACTTTATTTTTCTCAATAGTGAATTATAAAATAACTGTTTTTGCTTATTTTCCCATGATATAAATATTAAATAAATGACCTGGTAAAATAAAAAATCATTTTTATCAATAGTGTGGAACCTAGAATCACTCAAGTGTCCCTCAATCAATGATAATACCGGAAATATATAAGATCCATTATAAAACCGATATAATCAACTAGAAATTCAATTTTGCAAGAAAAAGATTTGAAAATTTTATTTTTTCTAATAAAAGAAAAAAAAATGAAGAAGTAAAATATGAATTTTAAACCAAAATTCAAAGAAATGTTTTTTTTCACAAAAAATTGTTTTTTGAAAGAATTTATGTAAAGCACAAAGGTTTAATCATTTTTTTCTATAAAAGGACATTTTGAAGTATGAAATTAGGACGCATAACAAAAATCAGGGTAGACTTTTTTGGGGATCAAGTTGAAAAAATAATTTTTGATTGAGAAAAATAACATGAAAAAAAAACATGAAAAGTAACCATCAAGAAGCTGTGGGAATCAATTTGAACCTCAAAATTTGGATTCTCCGAGTTTTTTGCAATAAAAAAGGAGCTTCAGTTGTGTTTCGTATTTTAGAGAACTAAAAAGTGTCCAAAATAGAGAATGTGAAACAAACTTCAAATAAAATTTTCAAGTTGAATCTTTGACAATCTATATTTCTTCTACCAAACAAATAAGAAGCCAAAGTTAAAAAAAATCGACGATGTAAAGATTCTGAATTTTAAATTTAGATTTTGGAAGTATCCAAATGTAGAAAAGAATTTAAAAGTTACATAAATTTGAAATCAAACCTTCAGTCATCACAGTATCTATTGTCTTTGAAAAAGGTGAACTTTTTTCAAAAATAGGTACCAAATAGGCAACCAAAAAGTGTTCTAAGTTAAATAAACACTAATGACAAAAAATTAGGCTATGTTATAAGTAATTCAACTCCTAAAGATCACAGAAAAAACTAAGAATAAAATTTGTTGCAGGAAATTTTTTAAAGCGATAAAGTTTTGTTCAGCCAACTTCGCGTTTTTGAAAATACATGTGTTTGTCATGGAAAAACAAAAGAAAGTTTAACCGATATTTGTGTAAAGTTTATCCTGTGGAGTTAATTTTTGTTGCAGAGAATCTTTCGTCGGAAATCGATGTAAAGTTTATCTTCCGTTTTTTCTGTGATAATTACAAATACTAGCATCAAAAAGTTTTCGAACATGTTCGTTTTGGGCACTGCCCAAAACTATAGCTTATCAAAATAAACATCAAAATTAAGGGTAAATCATAGTTTACTATAGGACCTTATTTTAGGTGCAAAACCTACACTTCCCAGGTGAAAAAGTTATACATAGTTTATATATAAGGGGCAAGATAATGCTATTTTTTATTTGTTTTATAAATTTTTCTGCATAAAACAAATTAAAAATATCAGTGTTTTGTCCACTATACATAAATTATATATAACGTTTTCATCTGGGTTTAGTGTAAAGACCATTTTTTAAAGAAATGTTATTTCTTAAAAACGAAACCAAATAAAGTTTTTAACTAAAATATTTGAAAGGGTATTTGGCAACTTTTACGATGTATGTAAACGTTTCTCTAACATATGTCCTTTTTACATTTCCTTACAATTAAAAGTTCAAAGTCAGAATATCTGTGATATTATCATAGACCGCGGTCTGATTAGAAATGGATTCGGTCTCACAAAGTTATATAAGTTACAATGTGAATAAAATTTTAATTTGTAAATTGAAAATGTGTCAGAAGTGACAAATTTCCAAAATAGTTGAAATAGGTCACAAATTTCAAAATAGCTGACAAAAGTTGAACAGGTGACAACCTGTGATGACTGAATTTTGATTACAAATCATGTGAAGTTAGAGAATAATTATTATTACACGTACTATGAATAAAATTGATCCCTTTGGTCTAATAAATAACTCAGTAGGTCGGTGTAAGCTATCTTTTAATAGACATAGCAGGTTAAAAAAATATTCATGATAAGTGTTATATTTTATATGCTACTCAATGAAAGAATATAAATGGAAACACACGCGTGGCATGGGTAAGACGTGCCAGGAGGAAATCGTTTAAGCAATACACACCGACTATATTGTATTTAATAAATTATTTTCGTCTCTTTTGACGTCAGTCCGATAGAAATTAATGTACAAAAAGTGTAGCAATATTAAGATAATTTGTGTTTCCAAGATAACTAAAGCAAACACTTTTATTTTTCGATTTCTTCTTCTTTTAGTGATATTTTCATTTTCGCAATTCTAAATTAGGTATTTACTTGAAAATAGAAACATTGAAAATTGAATGCTCTGCAATTTAAAGACATTAGAAACAGGTGTTTCTACTTTCTTTGTATTTATAATTGTATGGTGTTCATTTAATGAGCACTTTGCTTCTTCATTATGATTAATTAGCAAACATGCTAAAAACAGTTCTCTACCATCCTTCAGAATGGTAGTTTTTACTTTTTTGTTTTGTTGTTAGGATCGCCCAAAAGCATAATTATAAGGCTAATGGGGCGCATTCTTCTCATTCCATTACTACATAAAAAATAAAATATTCTTTACTCGGATTTCCAGAGACCTTGCAAAAAAAAGGACGAGAAGTTTGCTACGAAATCAATTTTCAAACCAATCGACATGTATCAAAATACTTGAAATTCTTGTAGCATCGTGCACCACTACCCTTGAATGCACCTGCTATTTGTCGTTTGATGTTTTTTTTGCCCCCAGGTTTTATTAGGGTGAAGCTATAAAAGCACAATCATCCATTCACTCAAAGGCAAGCGACAAGTATAACAAGAAGCTTCAGAAGCTCATGCATGTGTTGAAGCAGGTGGCAGATGTTGAAAGAATCTCGGCTCGGGTTGGATTAACGAATGGTCGTGTGCTCGGCTCGGAGATAGGTGGGTAGACTTGGACTTGGAGAGAAAATCTCAGCTATAACGTGCCAATCTCCAGATGATATGAAGGACAGCGAGGGTCTTAGGCGAGAGTGGAGACCCTTTGATATGCGGTTAGGCAGCAGATGCTGATCCTGCCACGCGACAGCTGTACCCACTTCCTACAGAGATCCAATATCCTTTTGACAAGCAAAAGAATCCCTCATTTTTTATTTTGCAGATTGGAAAACAGGCAGGGCCGGTTCTACACCAAGAACTTACCGGCTTCGAAAATATTCTGCAGCTGAAGTGGTTCGAGTCCATGCTAAGTTTCTAGAATGTTCTCGAAGGGTCCCGATGACGTCGTACAATGATGTTGCACAATTTTGAGACAAATTTGCGTAAACAACTTCAAGCTCAGTTATTGAGATAATAAATAATGTTATTCGACGCGAAATTTCATAAGCTTTCCAACTGTTTTTTAAATAAAGCTACCGCTTAAGTAAAAGTTTCTTTCTTAACTTAGGTGAAACACACAATATGAATTAGGTGTTTTCTTCAATTTGTTTTCATCAGAAATTCTTCTGCAGGAAGTTGTACCTTTCATTTTATGGAACGAAACGGGAAAAAGGCGTCTGCTCCACCCACAAAAAAAAATAATTCTCTGGTCCAGATGCGCCACGTATCTTCACCCAGCAGCTGGTGCTCAATATAATAGTCCAACTACTGTTATATGCATAAACATAAGCACTCTAAGTACACTATACATAACGACAATTTGCCTAGGGCATTTGCGCTTCCATTACCACTTAAGCACTATCGTTAACAAGGATGAAATCTAAAATTTGCTGTAATCTACAATCTTCACAAACAGCGCTGAGATTCATTCGGACATAAAAACGCTTTGCAATCAGCCAAAAGCAATTTTGGATTTTCTGTTATCTGACAAATCAGAAAGATTAATGGGAACCTTTTTTGTAATTTCAGACGGTCTTTTTTGGCTCTAGTTTTTCAATTTGAAAAGATTTTTATTAGCGCACTCGAATCCGAAACTGAGACTTTTTCTTCTTGCCTTTGTTTGGAAATATCGGACTAAAAGGAATAAGGTCTTTTTTCAATTAAAAATTTATGATTAAGGGCATAGGCGTGAAAACGTATATTACCGACATTTTTCTCAGTGGCTAATTTTGTTTGTAGTTATAAATATTTAAAAACAGATAAACCCTTATTTGTTCATTTAACTTTCCAAACTTTCGACTCGATATTTCTTTTCACCTATAAATGTAGTTACGAGACTTCACATCCCAATATATACTCCAAACAAGGGAAATTGGGTGACTTTTGACGAAAATGGAGGAAAAATTCTTTTACATAAAAATAATGAATAGGCACCATAGTACCATATTGATTTCAATATGGAAGCTTAAGATTCGAGTCGAAATATATTTCATTTTCGAAAAAATAGTTGAGTTTTCGACGAAAAAGGATTAATTCTCTACCATGAGATATGAATTTCACACAAAAAAGTTAATTTTCAAACAAGAAATATGATTTTTCAATCAAATAGTTAAATTCAGCCAAATAGTTGAATTTTCAAAAAAAAAAAAAAAAAAAAAAGATTAAACTTCAACCCAAAACAGTTGCAATTTTAACCAAATAGTTGAATCTTTAACCCAGAAAGACGAATTTTTTAAAAGGCAGTTGAATTTTCAAAACAATAAAATTTAATACTTGAATTTTTAACAATAACGATCAACTTTGACCGAAAAAGGAACAGTTAAATTTTCAGATAAAAAAATTAATTTCCAACAAAAAAAAAATTTTTTTTTTACAAAATAGTAATTTTTGTTTTTTACCTGAAATTTCGTCCAATTTTCTTCAGCGAAAAATAGTTGTATTTTATAATTGGGTTAAAAGAGGAGAACAGGAGAAAAATATTTGCACCTGATACATGCCCTTATGTTTGCGATTAGAAAATGGAATTGCAAAAAACATTACCAAAAATATTCGAATTGTGGTGTGTTTCACAAATCGACCATAGTTTAGGCCAGAAATTTTCAATTAAAAAAGCTTTGACTTCATTTAACTCTAACGGCAATATTCATTCTTTAATATGTATTTGGATGCTATTTATACCTGAAGATATAATTTTCTAGTCTCCTAAAATAAATTTCTCTATAAGTAAATGCTTCACTTAAATTACTTGAATAAATAAAAGATCGCGATCTTAAAAAGTGAGATTATACAAAAGAAATTTTAATTTTAATTTGCACGTTTGATTTAGCATGATAATTACATATTACACGGTTCCATAGGCTTGCTAATTGGACAAGAATTCACATAATTTCGCGATCTCTAATTTGATATTATTTCTGACCCACATCCGCAAAAAAATTAATTTTAATGTAACCATCAACCTGGAAATCATCCTCCTACCTAATTAGCGATACCTTTATTGATTTTATTTTTATACAGTCGCTAAATTTGAATTAGTTACCACTTTTACTAATTTCAATCAGCTACTGAATTCTAGCCATAAATAATTTATTTTTTACTGACGGATCAGTAAAAATTACTAATTCATTAGTAAAAATAACTGATCCATATAGCTAGAATTCAGTCTCTGGTTGAATTTTGTTGAAAATTCCACAATTTCATTGAAATTTGTTTTCTTTCTTGACTAACAAATTTATATTATTGTAAATTCACCTTTCTGTGGAATTTTCACGTTTTTTGGTTAAAAATTCAACTATTGGTTGAAAATTATTCTGTTTTAGTTAATTAAATCCAACTCATTCTATAATTTTAATAAAAATTTCCTTTTTTTGAAATATCAACCATTACTTTTTTATTAAAAATTAATCTTCTTAGGTTGAAAATTGCAAAATCCTACGTTGAAAGTTGAACGACTTTCTTTATAGTTAATTTTCTTTATTGAAGATTCACAATTATAGTTATAAATCCGTTTTTTTGTTCTTAAAAATTACTTTTTTTTTTAATGAATACTTAACTATTTTGTTGAAAATTTAACTGATGAGTTTAAATTTTACTTTTTTGTTAAAAAATAATATTCTCGGCTTGAAAATTCAACAGTTTTGAAGAAAATTCGTATTTTTGACTTGAAAATTTCCCTATTTGGTAGAAAGTTCATCTATTTGGTACACAACTAAACTGCTATGTAGAAAATTCGGTTTTTTCTCGACAATTCATTCTATTAAAAGAAAATTACACCACTACATTTTTGATATTGATCTAAAATCTAAAACTTAATCAAATAAAATTTGCTAAAAATTTCTATATTTTGTTGAAAATTCATCTTTTTTTTGGTAGAAAATTAATTTTTTTGGTTAAAAATGCAAATATTTGATTGAATATCATCCTTTTTGGTTGAAAATTTCATTATTTAATTGTAAATTCAACTGATTAGTTGAAAACGATCTTTTCTGTTGTGAAATCATATTCTCGTGTTGAAAAATCAACTATTTTGTGGAAAATTCGTCCTTTTGAATTGAAAATTCCACAATTTAGTAGAAAATGCAACTATTTGGAACAAAATTATAGAGCTATGTAGAACATTCTTTTTTTTTCATTGAAAATTAATCCTCTTAAATAAAAATCTAATTACACCTTTTTTGGTTATATACTGACCTTTTTTTAGTTTAAAAATACAATTATTTAGTTAAGAATGTTCAGAATAAAAAATATATATAGACAAAATTAATGTTTTTGGTTAAAAATTCCACTACTTGGTTAAAAATGTATGTATTTTAATGAGAATTCATCTTTTTTGGTAGAAAATTAATATTTAGTGTTGAAAATTCATCCTTTTGGTTGACAATTTAACTATTTGATTGGAAATTATTTTCCCTTAGTTGAGAAATCAACTATTTTGTCGGAAATTCTGCCTTTTTTATTAAATTCACCTGTATTTTATTTGAAATAAGGAATTTTTTACCCTGAAATTAATTCCTTTGAATGAAAATTTAACTACCCCATTTTTTGTGAAAAATTCATCTTTTTAGTTTAAAAATTCAACTATTTATTTGAAAATGTAATTTGTTGGAATCGCGTGTCTTTTTAATAGAAAATCTAACTATTCCAGTTGAAGATTCATCATTTCAGTTGAAAATGTATCTTTTTTTGTTGAAAATTCAACCAGTTGGTTGAAAATATATGTATTTTATTGAAAATTTGTTTTTCCTAGCAGAAAATTGATATTACGTGTTAAAAATTCACCTTTTTGGTTAGCAAATTAATTATTTGGTTAAAAATGCAACTTTCTGGTTGATTATCAACTACTTTTGATTTAAAATGAAAATCTTTTGTCTTTAAAAATTCAGCTGCTTGGCTGAACTTTGTTTATTTAATAGTAAGAGTTGCCCCCCCCCCCATCGTCCACAGTGTTATTTTTGGGTGGCGCACAAATAAATTCACGAAAAAAATTTAGTGGGCAAAAAAATTACGCAATAAAAAAAGGGGGGGGGGGGGAAGCAATTTACGGACTTTAAGAAACGGGGTACGTGGATCAAAATATCATAAGAAAAACTTTACGTAATATATATTTACAGTTCCTAATTTTATCCAATTAGAGAAGAGGTTCAAAAACATTTTTCGAGGAAAAGTAAAGAAACAGTGACATTAGCGGGCAATTGTGAGAAAATAGTGTATTTCGTGTCATTTTTTAAAAAATAGTAGCATAATAGTGTCATCGCACCAAAGTGTTCAATGTTGTCAATATTGTCCAAGGCCTGAAATTAGTAAAAATTTTAACTGATTCAAATTTAGAAAGCTGATAATTTTTAGCTTCTGTTAAGAACTGAGCTGGGCAATGACCCGTGCATCGATCTAGTCACTCAGAATCGAGCCATCTCTAAATTATGCAAAATGAATAGAGTTTAAAGAGAGAAACTTGAAATTCTGGCGCGTTATCGCTTCTCATGAAGATTTTAATCCCACCGACGATTTGGCAAGGCTATCTAAAGAACGACTTGTATACATATACTTTCTGTTACGGCATATAAACGACGACCCAGTTAAGCGAATCAATATGACTCGAGAAAAAAGAGCGATTCGCTCCTCATAATTTGATTCTGTGGCCGATAATCAACGATAATCTGTTCAATAAAAAAAAAAAGATAATTGAGAATATTAATATTCTCGATGAACAAATTATTCAGAGGGGTTGACTAAATTCCAATACGTTCATCAAATTTGATTAAGGAGGTACATAGGTAAAGTTTTCGATTTTTTACATTTTATTATTCCACAATCGTCTAAAAGTTTGTTGGACCAACTCCCGTTTAAAAATCTTGAAAATTACGGAAAATACGTGTAAATTTTAAATTTCATTTCCCAAAACTTTGAACAGTTTTTTTTGTATTTGAAATACAAGAAAAAACGGTTGAATGGTAGCCATAATAATTAATAACTAACCAACGAATGCTTCTAATTACTTCCAATGTACAGAGATTACGTAAAAAAAGTGTCTCTATCGCACTGACCACAAATCAGATTTCTAAAAAAAAGTTAGTTTTTATTAACAAATAAAAATTGTTTGTATCAATTTTCATATTCTGTAGTGTGGAATGTCGATACGAGCATTTTTAGAACCGAGTTACTCGGATATTCTTTTATCATTTTCCGTCTCATATCGTCTCAAAATTCGAATGTTTGCTCGATGTCAGTGTCAACTGTGTCAGTGTCAAAATTACAGCGAATGTCTGGGGTAAAAATAAAAAAAGATCTTCAGAAGAGTCTGAAGAGATAGAGCCTAATGAAACTCAAGAGGAAATAGAGCGGACTACAAATTAAATTAAATATAATTATAATAATACATGAATAATTGTTTTTTCAACTTTTTTAGGCTGTTTCTAAGAGAAAATAATTGTTGGATACATAACAAAATGGTTAAATTTTCAACTGAAAAGATCAATTTTTATCCAAAAATGGAAGAGTTAAATTTTTAGTTAAAACGATTAATTTGAAAAAACAAAGAAAACGGACTTTCAACAACAAAGTAACTTTTTTAACCAAAGAGACGAATTTTTAACTAAAATGAGGAATCTTCAAACAATAAAATTTATTTTTAACGAAGTAGTTCAACTTTCAACTAAGAATAGTTGAATTTTCAACCAAGAAGATTTTTTGTCTAACAGAAGACACGGAGAATTTTTGAACTAAAAAGTTGAAAATTCGACGAAAAATGTAATAGTAAATATTTCAAATCGAATATATTTTTAATTTTAATAAAAAACAGTTGACAATCAAATAGTTGAATTTTTCACTAAAAATAATAAAATATCAATATTTAACCAACAATGTCCAAGTTCAATTTTTAAGTTCAAAAAATAAATTTCGGAAAAACAATTCTTGTCATCATTCAACATTCAATTAAGTATTTGAATTTTCAACCAAAAAAGTACAATTTTTAACGAAAAATGTAATAGTTGAATTTTCAATAATATAGTTATAGTTGATTTTCAATCAAGAAGATGAAGTTAAAGAAAATTCTATTTCAACCAAATGGTTACATTTTCAAACAAAAATCGTGAAAATTACGTAAAAAGCTGTGGCATTATAGTTGCCATTTTAATCCTAAAGGACGAATTTGTTATCCAAAAAGACGAATTTACAAAAAAACAGTTGAATTTCTAACCAGAAAAGATTATTTTCTAAGAAAGTAATGGTCTTTGAACCAAAAAGAATTGAGTTTCTACCAAAATTTTTTTGATATTCTGATTGGGTTCTATAATTTAGTTCGCATTGAAGTGATTTAAGGCCATGTGACGAGTGGGTCACGTGACCGGATTCCTACATTACCGACACTTTTTTATTTCCTAACTTATTTTAACATGAATAGCCACATTGAGTTGGAAATATAGGTCAATAAATAAGAAGCACTAAGAAAGGTGGGTCTGGCCCTGAATTTTAATAATAATGAAAAAAGCAAAAAAAATTATTGACAAAAACAACTTCTTTCATAATTATAAAAATTCAAGACGAGGCCGACTTTTCTTAGTGCTTCTTATTTAGTATCCCAAATTTTCAAGTCGATGTGGCGCTCTGTGTGAAAATAAGTTAGGAAATAAAAAAAGTGCCGGTAAGGTAGGAATCTGGTCACGTGACTCACTCATCACATGGCCTTAAGCGAAACAACAAAAAAATTATCAAAGGAAGAAGTTTTTTGAAAACATGGGAAAAGAGGTATCCTGCAGAAAAGGGCAAAAGAGGGGAATAATCGAATGAATGTGAAGCCTGCTCACTTGATTTCCCCAAACATTCAGTTCGCTATCTCATTTCTTAAGATAATTATATTTTGTCAACGAATATTTTTTTTGAAACTCGAAAGTTGCTTAAATTTATAATTAAGAAAAACGAAGTGGCAAAATACTGAAAATAAATCAGGAATCATAAAGCTAATTGGAAAAAGGTGTAAATTGTTACTTAAAAATGTTAAAATTTAAATAAGTAAAAATATTTTTTTACTCAAAAAAAACTTGATAAGTTTTCAATTTTTAAGCTGAATTGCAAGATGAAAGTGTGAAAATTGTTTCACGAAAATTGTGTTTGAAAGCGATTGGACGTGAGAAGTAGTTTCAATTTCAGGATAAAGCCGACAAAGTAATTTTACTTCTGGCTTAAGTCGCACGCGGAATGTACGAAGGCATTTCTGCAATAGTTAACGAAGTGCAGAGAATTGCAAGGAGATAAAACGATTAAATAAAATTGGATATACACCTTGGGAATTATCTTCCTCTGGAATTAAAGAATCTGTTTTAATATATATTGTTAACAAATTTAAGAACAACTTTATTACATAAATCCAGTTAAAAATGTCTGAAAATCCACTGGGAATCAATAAATATCCATTGGGAATGAGTCAAAATCACTTGTGTTTCTGTCGCTTTTCACTGATTCAAAAGTATAAAAATCTGGCTGGAATTTTAATGACTTTTTACTAAGAAAAAAGATTCTTTGATTAAAAAAAAAATATCCATTCGCTCTCATTCACAGAAAAGTTTTTTTTTTTATTCAAAGAAATTTCTTTGATTTCAAGAAACGGTCTTTTGTTCCCATGAAAGTGTTTTTTTAATTTAAAATAATTTTCATCATTGTCAGGATAATTTTGGTTGAATGACAAAAAAAGTTCAAGAAACACTTTCTTAATTTTATTCAAGCCAAATATTTTGCTGAGTTTTCACTAATTCCGAGTGGATTTTCTGATTGAAATATTGAAAAAACTTTAATGTAAGTAAAATTCTCCTGATTCAAGGAGCCTAAAAAAATCAAACTTAATTTAAAAAAGTTATGACATTATCTGTATAGTATTTACATCCAGAAAATCCACTTGGAATCAATAAAAATCTTCTTTCACTGATTCTGCAGTATAAAAAGCTCGCTAGAATTGAAATGACTTCTCCCTCAGAAAAAAGATTTTCTGATTCAAGTAAAATTTCTTTGAATCCAAAAAAATATTCATTCTCTCTTAGTCAAAGAAAATTTGTTGTTGGTTTCAAGAAACGGTTTCTTGTTACAATAAAAACTTTTCATTACTTTAAAATGATTTCCATCAATTTGAAGTTATTTTTGGTTAAATGAAGAAAATTATGTTGAAGGAACAATTTATTTTATTCTAGGCAAATCTTTTTCTGAGGGTTCACTTATTTCCAATGAATTTTCGAATTACAATATTGAAAAATGAGTCCTTGACTTTAATTTACGTGGAATTCTACTGATTATACAATTCTACAGATTATATACATAACACATAAATATTCTACACAAAAATATTAGGTGTAAAACTTTTCCTATAAAAAACAGACTATTTGACACAGTGCGTAAAATGCGTTTTTACACACCCATATGAGTGCGTAAAACGGCTTATTTTTACGCACACATAAGGGTGTCTAAAACGCATTTTTACGCACACATAAGGGTGTGTAAAACGAATTTTTACGCACACTGCGATAAAAAAATCGTATGCAACCTGTACGCACAATTCACCCACTTGTGGCATTGCGTGTGGAAAACCGCATTTTACGCACATGTTGCATAATATACTTATACGCAAAGCACTTACCACGGGGATTATAAAAACAGAATTCACACTCTTTCCCCTTGTCCCCTCTTTTCCCATTTTTAAAGAATTCCTCTTTTTCCACTATTTTCAAGAAAATTCAATTTTTTCTCATTTTTTTTCGCTTGAATGCGAACTGACATAGAACCCAATAAGAAAATCTATTTTTCGTTGAAAGTTAATTCTTTTTTAATTGTGAAGTCTACTATTATATTTTTGGTCAATAATTAATCTCTTTTGGTTGAAAAATCTACAATTTTTTTCATTTTGTTGAAAATTGAACCATTTTCTTAAATTTAATTTTATTGATTGAAGACTGAACGATTTAGTTGAAAATTAGTTTTTTTTTCACTGAAAATTTAACTATTCTATTTTTGCTTGAGTATTGATCGCTTTTAATTGTTAATTCAAGTATTAAACTTTTAATTGAGAATTCATCTTTTTGGTTACAAATTGTTTTTTTTTTAAATTAATTTTTTGTTGAAATTTAACTATTCCATTTTTGGATGAAAATTTGTTGTTTTTTGTAGAAAATCCAAACTATTTAGTTCAAAATTCAAGTATTTTGTTGAAAATTCATCGTTTTTGGCAGAAAATTACTTAACTAAGTTGAACTACTTTGTTAAAAATTAATTTCATTAAAATTTTATTCATTAATTGCATTCAAATTGATTGTTTTTAGTTGAAACTTCAACTATTTTTTGGAAAATTAACTTTTTCGTTGTAAATTCATATTTTTGGGTTGCAAACTCAACTGTTTTGTAGAAAAATGGTCTTTTTGGCAAAAAAATTCAACAATCTTTTTGCATTTTTTTTAGTTGAACATTTTATTATTCACTTAGAAAATTGAAGTATTTGGTTGAAAATGATCTTTTTGGTTGAAAATTCAACAATTTTTTGTTTGTTTAAAAATTGAACTAATTTAGTTGAAAATTCATCTCTTTGGTTGAAAATTAACTATTTTGTTGAAGATTCGTTTGTTTTGTTTCTTTAGTTAAAAATGATTTTTTTAAACTGAAAATTCAACTATTCCATTTTTGGTGACAATTTATCTTTTTTATTTGAAAAGTCTACTATTTGGTTGAAAATGTATCTTCTTTATTTGAAAATTTAACTATTAGGTTGAAAATACATCTTTGTAGATAAAAAACTCAACTATTCAACAAATTTAATTATTTTGTTGACAATTCCACTGTTTTGATGAAAAGCAATATATTTTGTCTTGAAAGCTTAATCGTTTCATAATGAATTCAATATGGTACCAATACACTAATGTCATTTTTTAAAAATTATTCCCCTATTTTCCTTAAAAATCATATCATTTCCTCTATTTTGAGAGCACTTTGTGTAGAAAATAATTTATTAACTATTTTTAATATTTTGAGTAGAATTAATTTTTTTATAGGAATAACATTGGAAATAATATTTTTGTGTACAATTTTTTGAGAATATTTTCAGGACAAAATAATTACTATTTATTTCTGTGTAGAATGATTGCCACTCATTAGGAAATCTAAAAGTCTTTGTTAGTTCAGATTTAGATTGGCCGATAATCATAATTGGAAGAGTAATGGAGCGGAAAGTTCGTCTTAAAACGGAAATCATATGGGGGTCGATCTAGTTACAAGAATTCTGTTCAAAAATCGATTCAATAAACTGTAGGTCGGACAATTGAGAATCCAATGGCCTCGTAATTGCCGCAGCATTGTTCAGAGGGATTTAACAACTGAATTTCTCATGCATAACATTTATGGATTTCTTTCAAACTCTATACGAATTTTGAAAAAACTCAATACAAAATCTCATTTGTAGAATTTTTTAAATGAAAAATTTCAATTTTGTAAATAATATAAAAATTCCTTTATCCAATTTAACCGATTTTAATTTTTCGTTAGCTTGCGTAGAAAAGTATTTTTCTTTTGAGAAACTATTTCAAAAATAGTAAGACTTACTTTTCGGTGCCTCATACAAATTCGTAGACCATTCTTAAGAAACCACGTAAGGAAAACTTACCTGTAACAGAAAATTATGATATAAATTAGTCAATGAAATATATGGATTAACTCAATTGTAAATAGTTAAAAAAAATTAAATTCCGGTCTTAAAAAATAGTATTCACGAAATCTCGCAAACATTGTTGTTAAAAACGAGATTGTTGTTAAAAAGCTGATTATTTAAACAAAAATGACAAAAAATTCTGTTAATATTCTTTATGATATATTACACTGATTGTAAGTTATGTTTACCACTAAAAATTGTTAATTTTCCCGACTTCTTTCAATCACAATTTCCAAATGAGGAATGTCAATTATGAAAATCTCTTTCTAAAAGGGAAAATTTAAAATGTGAATAATGCTAAATGTAAATAATAATCAGGGCAATAATTCTTTCATTAAGGAATTTTCTGAACTATCAATTCAGTAAATGGAAACTTCCAAACAAGTAGGGGACGGTGGGGAGTTGTGGGCCGTGGGGAGTCGTGGGCCACCTTAATCTCCGCTATGTTGTGGGTGGTAGAACTGCTTTAACCACTGTCAAAAGACTCTCTTTGTGTGAGCTAACTTTGGGAACTCGACTCATAGTCTCAACACACGTAGTTAGTATTTTGACATTGTTGATTAAAGAAATCAAAATAAAAGTTTTTGTACAATTCAAGTGGTTGATATTCGAAGTCCCGTTCTACAGCAGATTTCAAAGGCACGTTTTTGCAAAATATTCCTTGAGCAATTGGCTTTAAATTCAATAAAACAATTTCGGTAAATCATTCATTGTGTGTATGGCAATTCGGTCATTTCGTAAATGTCGGCTGTGGGGAGTTGTGGTCCACCATTAGTGGGGAGTCGTGGGCCAAACGTTCTTAATGCGTATTTCAATTTTTTACGTGAATCTTCTTTTCTCTTGTTCTGAAAAGACTTTTGCATTATCTGCAAGGGCACAATGCCAAAGATTTTAAATCGGAACAACACAGTTCACTGCAACATGTGCGATCGTGCTGTGCACTTGAAATGTGCCAACATGAGGACCGGATATTACACTTGCACACATTGTGAATCAGAATAATTTTTTTAAAAATCTTTTTAAAATCATTAATTTTTATTTACTGCAGCTTTAATAAACATAAACTACTGGAATATGCCATTTTCTTTTATTTTTTGTCATGGCCCACAACTCCCCACCAAAATCACAAATATCGATTTTTATAAGATTTAAGTCATCCTAAGTATTTCTAGCGCATTAACGAATTTTATTAATTGTGGTCTCCAGTTCATGTATTGACAAGTTTACTACAAATACCAGTTGATACATTAACAATTTATCGATTTTCAGAGATGTTATATCTTGAAAACAAAGCGTGGCCCACAACTCCCCACTCTCCCCTAATTTTATTTCATGATCAAAATGAGACGACGGAAAAATCACGAAAAATGAAATTCCTTGCACCGTAAATTTCTTGAAAAAGAAAATAATCGAAATAGAGAATTCAGGAAATTATCAAATTGCCGACAAATTAAAAAATTTCAGGATAATAGATAATTCCCCAAATAAAATTGCAGACATTATAAAATATCCGACACTATAAAAATGCTGACACAGTACAAGTTCAGAATGATAAAATTACAAAATCTAAACAAATAAAAATTGTTTTAATAATAAATAAATGATAAATAAAATAAACCACATTTTCATAAAATAAAAGTATATTATTCTATTTATTATTGTATTATTTAAACTTTTTTTAATCATTTAGAATCGGAAACTTTATAATTCGGGAATTTCATAATGTCAAATATATTGTAATATTATTATAATATTATAGTAATATTATAAACTGTCAGGAATTTTACAGTGTGGGGAATTTTAATATTCGAGATTTTTCAGTAGTCCTAAATTTATTTCTAAATGTTTCTAAAAAGTGTTAAATAAAAAAAAGTGTAAAATAAAAAAGTACACCTGAATTGTAAATGATTTCTTTATATTTAAAAAAAAATCTGGCCCTAAGTGAGTTAGGTTTTATTTTAAAATAATAATTTCAAGTTTTGAAGATTACAAAATATGTCGCAAAAGAATTTGAAAGATTTTAAGATAATTTTTGTAATTTTGCAGGAATAAAAATGTATTATTAAACACTTTATTTCCAAACATATTTATAAATTTTGAAAAGATTTGACCAAGAATTCATGAAGATTTCAAAAAATTGTAAACAAAATTAAGATTTTTGAAGATCTTGAAAAAATGAGCTTTCTAAGAATTTTGAAAGGTTTCAAGTGAAGAACAAAAATTTTTCCAAGATTTATGGGAAAATGTCAAGTGATTTTCATTAAAAAAAATGAATTTTAAGAGAAGAATTAAAAAAATTTGCATAAGTTTCAGAGATGTTTATAAATTTTCAAAAGATTCGACGAAAATTTAAAACTCGAAAAGATTAAAAAAAAATTTTTAACACAAAGTAGATTAGAAGCTTTTTAAGAATTTTTTAAGGTTTTAAGGAGATAAAAAAGTCTCTTAAGATTCCTGGGAATATTTAAAATAATTTTTCATTTTGGAAAATTAATTTTAAGAGAATATTTAAAAAGCATTCCCAAATTGTAAAAAAAAGAATCTGGAAGATTTTAAGGAAATTGTTATAATTTTGTAGAATAAAAAAAAATGTTAGGAAACATTCGAATCATTTAAAAAGATATTTAAAAGTTTGAGAACTTTCAAGTAAACAATTAATATTGATAAGGTCTCTCGTGAATGAATTAATTTTTTAAAATATATTTTTCATTTATCCAGATTTAGGAAAGGATTTTTGATACATTATACATGCCCTAAGTTTACTCAAGACAAATTTGTTACACCTATCAATACCCATCCGCGTAAGGTACTCTAATGTATTAGCCACCCGAGGCTAAAGTTTTGAAAGACCTGTCACTGGCATGAATGATCAACTTTGGCATCAACTTCTTAGTAGGTGAAGATCATATAACGGATAGGGAAAATTTTACGATCCATAAGAAACTTTAGTAATTCACAAAACAGGATTCACACGTCATTCTTCTCTTCTAATTTAACACACACACACACACACACACACACACACACACACACACACACACACACACACACACACACACACACACACACACACACACACACACACACACACACACACACACACACACACACACACACACACACACACACACACACACACACACACACACACACACACACA
>CAKNXH010001657.1:108151-119280 GCA_932178445.1 Andricus quercusramuli | reverse complement strand
ATTTTGGTATTTTGTGAACTTATCTTTATAACTTGTAGTTTAAAAATTTTTGTCAGCATGTGTGGGTTTTTTTAGGTATGTTAAGTTGACGTAACCACATGTTCGAATCCAACTAAAACCTATTTCATAATTAAGAGCTCATTTAGTGCTAATTTAATGCCCAATTGCCAAATTTAATGCTCCACTATTTAAATAAAAAACCCGTGGGTTATGCTAGCTTAACGTTAAGCTGACGTAACCACATGGTCGAATCGAGTTAAAACCTATACCATAATTAAGAGCTCATTTAGTGCTAATTTAATGCCCAATTGCCAAATTTAATGCTCCACTATTTAAAAAAAAACCGCGGGTTACGCTAGCTTAACGTTAAGATGACGTAACCACATGGTCGAATCGAGTATTTCATAATTAAGAGCTCATATAGTGCTAATTTAGTGCCCTATTGCCCAATTCAATGCCCCACTGTTTTTTCTAAAAACCGTGGGTTACGCTGGCTTAACATTAAACTGACGAAACCACACGTGAAAATAATAGTGAATCGAGTTCTGACCTATGGCATAATTAAGGGCTCATGTAAGGCCTTCCAGAACAACTAAAGTACATTTTTCAAAATCAACCAGTATCCCTTGAAAACGGCTCTTGCAAAAAAGTATGCAAAAATCGTAAAACTAACCATACGATAATTAAGGGCTAAACGGAAAACCTTTTTTTAAATTATTTTTTCTTCAAACAATTTGTTAAAAAGCTAACCATAAACAATTTTTCTGTTTTATCTAATTTTATAAAGTAACATTTTTATATGAATAGATGTGAGAATTTCCTGTATTCTAAGACTATAAAAAGGACTCTTTATTTTATGGAACAAATTGAATTTGTTATTTATACTTTTATAGAGCACTCCCCCTCCTAGCCTCTCAATTTAGATTAAATAATAATAAAAGAATCCTATCTGCTGCACAGACCACACTATCGCCAAACGAATAGTGCTGTGTTTCGGGAAAGTAAATTAAATTAAATTAATTATTAACTTAAATTAATTAAATTAAAAAAGTAAAATTCTGGCCCTGGTAGCGTTCTGAACAAACTACTTTAACCATAAAAGTTGGTGGCAAACTAATGAAAACAGATTTTTCCTATACATAGTCTAGCTATTTAGTCAGCATGCACTGTTCCGTCCTGCCTAATACAAGTTTGTTTGTTGATATTTGAAAATTTAAGGACGTCAAAAATCCTATTTTTCCCCCCGCGAATTATAGGGTAGGATTTTATCCCGCGAATTTTAGACCAGATGACAATGTTCGGCAAGACCCCTAAAAACCACTCTTATGGCATGCTATCCTAAAATGTTAAAAATGACAAGTTTGATTGTCTTATAAAAATTATCAAAACAAAATTATTCATTTATCAAAAAATGTTCACGCAATTCTTGAACTGCATATTGTCACTCGCTTTTTTCCTCTTTTTTTTACACCGGCAGTTATTTTATTACTTTCAAACACTTTTTTGAAGAAACGAGAAGCCTTCAAAAATCCTGGAAAATTATATATATAATGCAATGGATCGTAGTATTCATCCCAAATTGTATTTTTGGCTAGTTTAACAAAGTACCTTAGTTGTTTAATTGCAATTTTAATATTGTAGCCGGTCGTGCAACTTTTTGAAAATTGAACATTTTTCAGATTTCGACATTGCGAACATTTTGCTACCCAAAAACGCAACATTTGCAATTCTCGCAGAAATGTTATGAGTCGAATTGCGAAAAATGCGACATTAATTTAAAAAACGATAATTTGCGCTATGCATACAGTTTTAGAAATCATATAATAGTCTTTTTTCAATGGAAAGAAGCAGAAATAACATTTTGCAAAATCTTTGGTATTTTCGCTGAGGTGTGATAAACAAAATAATAATTTGTTTATAATTAATAATTTTGCCAAGTTGTAAATAGTTTGCAAATTTTATATAACGTTCAGGGACGGACTGGGACATCAATGCGGCCCTGGCATTTTGTACCTAAGCGCATGGAAAATTTTCAAGTGTTTCCGCACTGTCATGGTGGGCGATGGCCCTGGTGGGCCCTGTACTAAATGCGGCCCTGGGTATGCCCTCGGCGGCCCTCTAGGCTCGCGGCCCACCGGGAAATCTCCCAAATTCCAGACGGCCAGTCCGTACCTGATAACGTTGGTAATAAGTTGCTTTCACTCAGTACGATTTGCAAAATGTTTGTAATTTTTGCTAGCTTACAATAGTTTCATAATTTTCAGATCTCGACATTTCTAACACTTGCTACCCAAAAACGCAACTTTCGCAATTTTCGCTGGAATTTTAGGAGTCGAATTCCAAAAAATTTAATGATAATTTAAAAAATGATAATTTGCGTTATGTATTTAGTTTTGCAAATCATACAATAGTTTCTTCTCAGTGGAAAAAAAGCAGAAGCAACATTTTGCAAAACCTTTGGTATTTTCGCTGGGGAGTGATTAACAAAATAATAATTTGTTTATAATTAATCATGTTGCCGCAATACGAACGATTTGCAAATTTAATATAGGATAGAGACCGAGTTTATAATTACTCACTCAAGTTTGCAAAATGTTTCGAATTTTCGTGGAGCAATGGAGGGCAAATTTTGCAAATTAATTTTTTTTAAACAAATTGCCGACCCGATCACGTTTTGCAAAATTTGATTGTATGTTCAGTATAGTATAAGTTTAAAATTTCGCTGTATTGCCAATTTTGACTCCTGGGATTCGGGGATTTTTTTTCTAATGCATTTTTGTCACTCACAACTTTTCATTTACCTCAAATAATTTTCCTGCTATTTGCAAACGTGATAAAAAAATATCCGAAAATAATGGTAAATTAAATATGAATTATCTCCCAGAAAATGATAGATTAAAATCCGAAAAAAATTGAGAGGACTTTTTTGACCTCCAGGTATATAAAAAAAAATTAAAACTCAATAAAATTTAAAAACTCTGCAAACAAGAAATTTTTGAAACCTCTTTTACGAGCGCGGGTAACCAAGCTGCATGTCGATCAATTCCAAATTAATTATACTTTTTTAGGACCCCAATACGCTACTTTTCCACGTTGTAGCGATTTCGAATTCCTAAAGTATTTATTTTCGACCCACCCTACTGTATAATTACTTCACAAATTATAGTATTTTACTGCCAATTAAAAAAATCATCTGATTTACATATTATTTTGAATGAAAATGGGAAATGTAGTAACAAGTTTAGTTGATATGAAGTTATAAACTGCAATCATGTAGATATAAATGGTCTTTGATAAGTACCGGTAGTTATTAGAGTAATTACTTTCCGGCTATTGCGCTCCTCGCACGTGCACACACAGATAAAGTGTACTCGTACCGTAAAGTTTAAGGCTTGATTCACACGTAGCAAAATGTGCATTTTCAGAACGTGTTCGTGGGAGTGATTTCATGGGTATTTGGATGTTGACATTTCAATGATTGAATTTTCGAGCTTTCATAGTTACGTTTGACGCACCCCATTCAAATGAAAACCGAGATACAGATAGATAGAAACTAATGCTTCTGCTCGAAAAAAAATCATAAATTGCAGGACTTGCTCGTTCGTTATTTCAGTCAGATTAATTACCATGTGCACAAAAAGTATGAAAACATTTCCAATCAATCAAATCGTAAAACCTGATCAAGTGATGAAATATCTTTTGGTGCAATCACTGAAGCTTGGTAAAGGTTTGAAAATTAGGAGGTAGAGATGAACTTTTTTTAATTTGCTCATTTTAACTTTTAAAAGAATGATCAATAACTTTTTAATTTTTTAATTTGGAACGATTAAAATTCCGAGGACTTGAACTTTTAAAATAAGGAATCTAGAAGGTTTTCAGTTTTGAAAAAAATTAAATTTTGAAATTATAACGCTTTCAAGGCCAAATATAAAATTTTTTTAGTTTCAAAAGGGGAATATTTTCAATCTGGGGACTCGACTTAAGACGTTTTCAAATGTTAAAAAGTTTTTTTTTTACATTTACAATTTTAAATAGCAACACTTGGAACAGCTGGCAGTTTCCTTTTGAAAATTGTACGCCCAATGAAAAATAGAGAATTACAATATTTCTAACTGATCAATCTTAAATTGTTAATTTGATATTTTCTGCATTTTACATCACTAAATATTCATTACTTTCTCTCAACTCTGTTATATTTATTATTATATTTTAAAGGTTTCACTTAAAATAAAAAAAAATCTGTTGGCAAATCCTATCAAAAAATTATGATACCAAATATCTCGAAAACATCGGAGACATTGCTGTCGAAAACTTGATTGGCTGCATGGTTTTCAGTATGTTCTTTCAAATTTGATATAAATATGGACTTTTGAAAATGACAATTTTCAAATGAAGACTTTTAATTCGATAAAAAGGAAACGATAATTGCAAATGTTTTTTTAATACTGAAATATAATTCTGTTCTTAACATTTTACTACAATACGAGCTGCCAACAAATTACCAGGACCAACAATAAAATTAAAGGAAATAATTAAAATGATTTAGTTTTTATTAAAAAAATTAATCTTCAGTTTTGAAGACTTCAAAATATACTTCAAAATACTTCAGGATTTAAAACAATAGAACATTTTCATAAAAACTCTAAATTATTTCAAAGAATATTTCGTAGTTTTAGAAGTTTTGAAAAAATTCGAAAATAATTTAAATCATGAAATTTGAAAATAAATTAACGAAATGCAGATTTTTAAAAATTAAAAAAAAAAATTATTTAAGAATTTTGAAATGTTTCGAGGGTAAAAAATGTCCTCGGAAATTTAAAATGATTTCTTAATTAAAAAAATAAATTTTAAGAGGAAAATTGAATAAGATTTCAAAATATTTCCTAAAATTTCAAAAAAGAATGTAGAAAATTTTAAAGCTGAATTTTTCAATTTTTCAATATTACAAACTTTTACCAAAAATTTGAGTGAATTTAAGAGACATTTATAAGTTTTAAAAATACACAAAAATTATTTCTCATTCAAAACGATTTCAAAAAACATCGAACAAAATGTAGATTATTGAAAATTTCACATACAAAATTTATAAGCTTTTTAAGAATTTGGAAAGGTTTTAAAAAAATCAAAAAATCTTGAGAAATATTTTTTGATTTTAATATCAAGCATTATATTTTTCGTTGAAAATCCATGTTTTTGGTTGAAGATTCAACTTTTTTTTTTGTGGAATCGATTGTTTGTGCTTGAAAATTTAACAATTTGATTAAAATTTTCTGTCTTGACTAAAAAATTATGTTGCTGAAAATTAAAATATTTTGTCGAACATTCATCAGAAGAATTTTAATAATATTCATCTTTTTGTTTTGAAAATGTATCCCTTTCTATAGAAATTTCACCTTTTTTGGTTAAAAAATTCACTAAAAAAGTCCACAATTTGCGCTAGAAAAATTCACTATTAGGTTGGAATTTTTTTTTATTTTGTTCGAAATTCGTCTTTTTCGTAGGAGATCACTTTTTTGTTTGAGAAATGGAAATATCTGCTTCGAAAAATATTTTTTGTTGAAATATCAACTATTATATTTTTCGTTGAAAACGAAGGTTGAAAATAAATTCAAGTCCTTGGTTAAGAATTGAACTAGTTTCTTGAAAATTAATTTTTTGGTTGAAGATTCATAATTTTAGTTGAACATTCATTCTTTTTTTGGTTAAAAATCAATTTTTTAAACTCAAAATTTAATTATATTATTCATTAAAACATTTAATGTTTGGCGAAAAATTAACTGCTTTGTTGAAAATTAATATTCTTGGATTGAAAATTCAACTGTTTTTTAGAAAATTTACCTTTTTAGATTGGAAATTGAACAATTTGGTAGAAAATTTAAATATATGGTACAAAATTCAACTGTTCTGCACAAGATTAATTTTTTATTACAAATTAATTCTCAAAAATGAAAATTTCATTTCATTTGTTTTGTTAAAAAATGATTTTTTAGTTTAAAAATTCAGCTATTTGGTTGCAAATATATGTATTTTGTTGAAAAATTGTCTTTTCTAATAGAAAATTATTCTTTTTGGTTGAAAAGTCAACTATTTGGTTAAAAATGTACGTATTTTGTTGAAAATTCGTCTTTTCTAGCAGAAAATTAATCTTCTTGGATGAAAATTCATCTTTATTGGTAGAAAATTAATATCCTGTTTTGAAAATTCATCTTCTGGTTACAAATTTAAATACTTGGTTTAAAATTTAACTTTTTTTATAAAAATCTGATCTCTTTCGGTTAAGAATGCAGCTGTTTGGTTGAAAATTAATTTCTTTTTGTTTGATGATTCAACTATTTTGTTGAAAATTAATTTGTTTTTGTTTAACGATTCAACTATTTCGTTGAAAATTCTGTTTTTGATTTAAAATGCAAAATTTTTCACGGTAAATATATAAACTATCACGTTGCTGAGATGGTGGTCATATTATCTTAAACAATTAGCGAAGAAGGTCAAAAACATTTTTCAAAGAAAAGTGAAGAAATAGTGGAATTAGCGAACAATTGTGAAAAATAGTGTCTTCTTAGTCTCGTTTGTTTCGAAATAGTAGCAAAAATAATATAATTGTTAAAAAAAATGGTCAAATAGTGTAAATAGTTTGGTGAGTTCGAGGCCTGGGAGAGGTATTTTTTGTCGAGAGTATTGAAGCAATAAAAATATTTGATGTGATCTTTTGAGGTGATAAATTTTAGAGCAGGGTGGTCACCGAAAAGTAAAGTGGGTGGCAAGTTTTGTCGCCTTTTCGCAAGACTTCAAACAGAACTACGTTACGAATGTGCTGGATTAAAAATTAGTTTCTCTGACCACCTAGTCGGATTTTACGACCAGTTTTGTTCAACTGAAATCCAGAGATTTGTGAAGACGGTTCGGAGTATACGGGAGGCTCCCTGGAGGGATTTGCGAGAAACGATCTAAAAAGGACGAATGAATTTTAGACGGAATGTTCTTCTCAAAAATCAACAATCGCATTCGCCAAATTCCTTTTCCTTGCAATCTTCAAGAATTTGCGAAATTCACATTAATTTTCTATAATTTTTAACGATTTTACAATAGTAGTAATAATAATTTACGAAATTAAATTCAGGATAAATCAAAATTAAAACTAAAATTAAAATTAAAACTTTGAAAATTAAAACAAAATTAAAATTAAAACTTGGAAATTATAGAAAAAAACAACAAGAATTCTAACGATAAAATTTGGACAACACATTCTCAAATGTCTCCATTCATATTAAAAATATATATAAATAAAAAAAAAGGGAAGAAAAAATGGCAAAATCTAAATCCCCCTCCTTTTCTTCTTTCGTCTTTTTTAATTTTGAATAAAAAATATTTAATATTTATTTGAAAAATATAATTCCCGACACTGTAAAACAACCAAAAAATAAAATATTGAAAACAGAAAATTCCCGAAATAGATAAATTGCCGAAATATAAAAATCCAGGATTGGAATATACCCGAATAATAATATTGATTATTAAAACTTTTGATCAAAAATTGCAAAATTTTAGATTATCTGATACTGCGAAATTCCCGACACTAGAGAATTAACGAATTTGAACTTAAAAAATTGCTTTCTAATAAATAACTTTTATTCCTTATAAATAAAATATTTAAATATTTAAATAAAAAACAATTTGTTGGATGTTCAATGTATCTTCCAAAATTATTTTTTGAATCTGAAATAACAAAAATTGAGAAAAATATATTTCTCAATGCAAAAGAAAAATACAAGAACAACATTTTGACTACAAGAACAATAATTTAAAAAAGGACTACTTTTTCACTTATTGTTATTTTTAATTTGAGCAATAATATAAAAAATACTTTGAACATTAAAATTTTTTAATATCAAACTATATCATTATTGTATTTTTAGTAAATAAATAATACTGATCAAAAAACAATGTTTAAATTGCTTAAAATCGGGAATTTTTTAGTGACGGGAATTTGACAGTGTCCGATATTTAATAATTCGGCAACTTTTCTTCAGGAATTTTATGGTTTGTAAATTTTCAAATTCAATAATATTACATTACATACACCTCACAATCAATCATTAAAAAAAAAATTAAAATTTTGCATTATTCTACTTCACTTTAATTTATTGTAATTTTCAAGGAACATGCATTTCCACCAGAGATATGTGTAACATTTATCATTAAATACAATTTAAAAAATGAAAAATCGTCAATTTTACAAAGAAGTACAATAATGCAAAAATTGTAATTTTTTCTACAAATTTGAAATTACTTAAAAAAATTTTGTCTGAATTCTAACGAAAACTAGCAGCTTTTAGTAGAATATTGTTATTATTGTATTTTTTCTGTTTTTTTCCTTAAATCGTTAAAAATTATAAAAAATTATAAAAATAATTATTTAATAGTAGATTGTTAATTTTGTAATTTTCCACTGTTTTTTGAATAATCGTTCAGAATAGTGGAAAATCAGGACAATAATTCTACTACAAGCTAGACATTTTTGCTAGCATTCGGACAACTTTACAATATATTACAAATACTTACAATTTTTTTACAAAAATGTACTTTTTCACACTGTTGTACTTTATTGCAATTTATTGTATTTTATGGTGGAAATACATTTAAACCAGGACCGCCTCCTGATTATGAAAGATGAGTCACAGAATTCTAGTAGAATTCAAAAGGATTCCAAAGAATGCGAACCTAATTCTAAAGGATTTGAAAATTCATTTCCGGCAAAATTTATCGGATCAGAAAATTACAATCCAGCAAAGTATGCCAGAATAGAAAATTTAAATACGACAAAATATGCCAGAAGAGAAAATTAAAATTCGACAAATTATACCAAAAGAGAATACTCAACCGTAGAAAGTTATTATAGCGTCCGGTAAAATTTACAGAAATAAACAAAAAAATTGGCAAAATATGCTGAAACAAAAAATTATAATGCCGCAATATATACCCGAAGAGAGAACTGATATACGTCCAGATATGCCAGAAGAGGAAATTAAAATACGGTAAAATATGCAGGGACAGAATACACAATGTATTTTTTATTTGGACAACATATTTTGCAGTACACAATAGTTAAAAAAAATATGACGAGAATTTTTTAATGATTATCTTTATACACATTTTCAGGACTTGAAAGGGTCGACAATGTGGTTTTTTGTGCCGGAATTTTCCAACGATTAAACACGGCGTGTAGTTTTTCGAGGATCCTTAAGTACAGCCTTAATGAGAGAAAAAGTGATTAAAAGTTCTCTAATTAAACATTCCAGTCGGTATATATTTCAAATTTTCAAAAAAAGGCGATTAGCTTATACTGACATAAAATTAACAATATTTCATTCTTTCAAATTAATAAATTCACCGATTTAAAACACTTGAATTAAAAATTACATAAATCTTAAGGGGGTCTATAAGCAAAATTTTCAATTTTTTTGCATTTTATTATTCCAGAATCCTTTACAAGTTTCTTGAGCCAAATTCCATTTAAAAATTTTGAAAATTACGGAAAAACAGATCAGTTTGAATGTAATCTAGTGTGAAAAAAAATGAAGTCTATGAAAAAAATTTATATGATTTAAAGAATTTGAATGAAATTATCAGTCTTGTTTTATGAAAAAAAAACCTTCTTTTCGATGAAAAAAGTTTCAAACTTACGGAAAATATTTCTTTTAACAATAGTTTTTGCAAATCCATTTTGCATTATCGTTATAAACAAATAAGCCGCCATTGATTAAAATTCAACAATTTTTGAAAAATTGGTAAGAAGCGATACTAAGACAAAATTCAATTACAAAAAACATTGTTAAAATAAATGTTTTTGTAAGTTTTGAAAGCTTTTAATTTAAAATAATTTTATTTTAAATGCGATTATCAGTAATATTATTTTTATTCTTAAAATCTAGAAAACAATTTTTCTCAGAGGCAGTGTCTACTTAAATCCTGAAGAAAATTTCCTCTAGATTTATGAGAGGAAACAGGTCAAATATGGTTACCTTCAAAAATAAAAAAGACAAATTCTCATTAAAAAATTTAATAGTTGATATTTCACCTTAAAATTTTTTAATTATATATAAAAAATAGTTGAATTCCATAAACAAAACAAAAGAATTTAAAACTAAAAAACTAATATTTAATATTTCAACAATAAAAATATTTTAATATTAAACCAAAACCTTGCAAAATCCTCCACCAAAACAGATGAATTGATTTTGAACTGCACAGTTGCAAATTTTTAATAGTTGAATAGTTAAATTTTCAGTTCGAAGAATTAATTTCCAACAAAAAACAGTTGCATTCTTTATCAAATAGTTCAATCTTCAAGCCAAAAAGACAAAATTTTTAAAAGACGTTTGAAATTTAACCCAGAAACATAAATTTACAAAAAAGAATTAAACTACAAAAGAAAATGAATTTTCAATCCAAAATGGCGAAGTTTCTACCCAAAAAGGCGGGTTTTTAAGAAAATAATTAAATTTCAACCAACTAGCTACATTTCTAAAGAAATCGTTGAATTTTCAACCTACAAAGATGAATTAACAATCAAAAATACGAATTATTAAGAAAAGAGTTAAATTTTCTATCAGGAAAGATTTTTCAGCCAAGGAAAAACGAATTTCAATCAAATAGTTAAATTTTTAACTAAAAAGGATCAGTTTCTAGCCAAGATTGGAATAGTTAAATTTAAAATTCGAAGAAATAAATAAAAAAAAAAAAATTTCAACCAAATATAGTTGAATCTTCAAGTACAATTATAAATTTTTTAAAAAACAGTTGAATTTTCAGCTTTCATAAACAAGAACTATTCTACCAAAGAAGATAGAAATATTCTATCCAAAAGGCGAATTTTGAAGACAATAATTAAATTTTCAACCAAATAGCTCCCTGTTTAAAGAAAGAGTTGAATTTTCAACCTACACAGATGAATTATCAGTCAAAAATACGAATTTTTAAGAAAAGAGTTAAAGTTTCTATTAGGAAAGATTTTTCAGCCAAGGAAAAACGAATTTCAACCAAATAGTTAAATTTTAACTAAAAAGGATCAATTTCTAGCCAAGATTGGAATAGTTAAATTTAAAATTCAAAGAAATAATTAAAAAAAA
>CAKNXH010001657.1:41913-98681 GCA_932178445.1 Andricus quercusramuli | reverse complement strand
TTAACATAATTCAAAGTTGATGCAAGAACAGAAAAGATGTGTTGATTTGAGACGAATCGATTGACCTATAATATTAATACATTTTATTGAAGAGTATGGAAATTGTGAAATTGCATAATATTTGAAAACACGGTTTTTCATAGTAAAACTTTTTTCAGTAACATAATTCAAAATTGATGCAAGAACGGAAAAAATCTCTTGATTCGAGGCAAATCGAGTGATCTATAATAATAATAATACACTTTATTGAAGATTAGGGAAGTTCTGCTCATTTATAATATCTGAATCATCAGTTTCAAACAGAAAAACTTTTTTCATCGACATAATTTAAAGTTGATGCATGAATAGAAAAGACTTTTTGATCATAAATTTTCAAATAGAGTAATATTATGACAATTTTTGTGAAGAAATCATAAAGCTGGGAAAGGGATAGGGTGCGACAGAACTTTTCCTTTCCCTTCTCCAGCTCAAAAAATTATTATTTCGAAAGCAAGATTTGATTTGTCTGATTTGTCTCTGTATTTAAAACATTTGTTGTATTATTTTGTAATTTTTCATTTTTAGTAAATTTCTATTTTTAAATTGAGCAAAATGAAGACTTTGGTTTGTCTATTATTGAAAAAAATAACGAATGCTTCCTCTATGAGGAAGCAAATACATTTGCTAACGGGAAGCAAAGTGCTCGTGAAATGAGCACCATATAATTCTAAATACAAACAAAGTGGAAACATTCGAAATCGAATTCACAGCTAGTTTAATAAAATAATTATAGAAACAATATCACATTCAATATGAAACGCTTCAAATTCCTAAGGTCTCAAGTCGAAATAATAATTTCCAAGTAAACAGTTACATTTGCAACCAAATAATTGAGAACTTTCGAGCAAAAGAGCCGAATTTTTAACAAAGTAATTGAAGTTTTAGTCAAATAGTTGAATTTCCAACCTATAAAAATGAATTTTCAACCAAACGGTCGAATTTTCAGAAAAAAAATAAAACTTCAACCAAATAGTTGAATTTTCGAGCCAAATATACGATTTTTTTTAAAGACAGTTGAATGAACACGAAATTTGAAAAGTTGAACTTTCGAAAAAAAGATCATTTTCAACGACAAAAGATGGATTTTTAATCAAATAGTTAAACTTTCAATGAAAAAATACGAATTTTCAAGAAAAAAGTGAATTACCAACAAAATAATTGAATTTTTAACCAAATGGTTGAATTTTCAAACAAAAAATATTGAACTTTAACTAAAAAAAGTTGCTTTTTCAACCGAATAATTTAATTTTTCAGAAAACAGTTGAATTTTCAACATGAAAAAATATAGTTTCAATCCAAAAGGGCGAGTTTTCTGTCCAAATAGGGCAATAGGCGAATGTTCAACAAAGCAGTTGAATTTTCGACAAAAGATGTTTTTTTTTTTTAAACAAAATTCTTAACTTTTCATCCAAATAATTTAATTACAAACTAAACAGTTGAATATTCAACGAAATACTGATATTTTTTTTTATCTACAATGACGAATTTTTAACCTAATTGTGAAATTAAAAAAAAATAATAAAATTCCACAAAAAACAGTTGAATTTTTAACAAAAAAATGGATTCTCAACAAAGAAGGCGATTTTTCAACAAAAAATGGAAAAATTAAACTTTCGGTTAAAAAATTAATTTAAGCAAAATTTCAACATAATAGTTAAATTTTCAAAATGAGAGACGAATTTCAATAAATAAAGATTTTTCAGTCAAGAAAGAAAAAAAAGTTCATTAAAACTATTGAACTTTTAAGCCAAGGGACACATTTTTTGTGAAATAGTTGAATTTCCGACCCGAAAATATTATTTTTGAACAAAAAAGTTAATTTTCAAATAAACAATTGCACTTTTGACCAAGAAATACATATTTTAAACTGAAAATGGAGAAGTTACACTTTTCAGTTAAACAACTTAATTACCTGCTAAAGAAGATGAGTTTTCAACAAAGTAGTTAAACCGCAAACCAAAAGCCAAAAACAGTTTTTAAGCAAAAAAAATAAATAAATTTTCGAACAAAGAGATGAATTTTCAAATAAAAAATTCTGAATCTTCAAAAAATGATTTTTTTTTGTAGAAGTGGTTCAACCTTAAACTTTAACTTTAACTATGGATTACATATGGATTCCAAAAATTAGAAATTGTTTATTTTCAAAAGCTATTAATTAAAAATGTTCTCTGATTGAACCTATAATGAGAAATTATTCAATTTTTAATGATCTCAATTAAAGTGGTACAATGTTTTCTAGATTTGAATTTCAATGTTAAGAGTTTCATTGTGATGAAAATTAAAACTTGTGAGAAAAACATAAAAGAATCGATTAGTCGCACTTTTATAAAAAAAAGTCGAAAAAAGTCGAGAAAGTTGCACTATCCGAGCGCTGTTTATTATTATCTTCATAAAACATGGACGGTAAACCACTTTGAAATTTTTATGTACGCGTGAACTCAACAATTAGAAATAGTCACAGAATAGAAAAAGAGTAAAAAGAATTCTAAGACTTCAAACGAATTCAAACAAATTCAAAAGAAATCTATGGAGTTCAGAGGAATTTAAAGAATTCCAATTTTTCCAAATAATTCAAAAGAATCCAAAGTAATTCAGTTATCTTTCAGAAAAATCAAAAGAATTGACGAAAATTTAAAAGGACTAGATGTTTAGTCATAAAAAAATTTGTTCGAAACTTTCTTTTTAATTCAACAATGCATTTTTATTGTATTAAAACTTATTTTATTTATTTAAACGTGTAAATTATCTAAATAAATATATTTTTTTAAGCACTTGAGCAAATGTTATACAACTATTTTTATGTAATAATTATACACTTTTATCACATGACGAGTGTATAATTTTCTTTTCAATGTAATAGCTTTGACTATTCGAATTGAGTTCATTTGATTCCTATCTAAGAAAAGAAAAGTGGCGTAACGATATGTCTCGAAAATCTCGCAATCATTGATGTTGACAACCTGATTGGCTTTTCATTACTTGAAGCTGTTTTATATAATTTGAAAATTAGAAAATTAAATCTAGATGTAATCCGTTTTAATAAGAAAAATTCTTAAAAACCTTATGCCAATTGAGAAACATTTGTGCTTTTTAATTTTTTAATATTCTTAGCGGTTGAATTAAAACTTTCAAATTGCATATGTAATAAATTATTTAAAATATTGTACATGTGTTATGTTAGTGCTTTTCGCTGGAAATTAGTATTTGAAAAAATAGTTTTAATATGAAATCATACATTTTCGAAGATGGCTTACAATTTCCAAAATTTTAGGTTGTATGCAATTTTTTAAATCGAAAATTAGCATTTTTAATCAAAAATAATCACCAAGATCCTCAATTTGCAACAATTTCAGTTTTTGTTACTTAGCGCTTTACGACGTAAATTAGTTTATTCAAACAAAAATCAACAGATTTCAAAGACAATAATGATTTTTAAACCCGCATTTTTCGACTAAGTTCGCGTTTTTTTACCGGAAATCGGCATCTTTAAACAAAAGTCATTAAACAAAAATCATCAACAAGATTTCCTATTTTCAGCAATTTTATGTCACGTTAGTTATTGTTTTACGCCGGAAATTGGTTCTTTTAAACAAAAATCATGATATTTCAAACAAAATTTACCATTTTGAATAATATTAGGTTCTTTATGCCTTTTTCACCACAAATTAGTATTTTGAAAAAAATGGTTAGATTTCAATACACAAATGTTTGAGCAACTTTCGTTTTTCGAATATGTTAGCGTTTTTCACCGGCAACCGGTTATTTTGAACAAAAATCATATTAGATATCAAGGAGATTTATAATTCTGAACCATTTTCTCTTGTGTTAAGTTAGAATACAAATTTTGAACTTACGTCTAGCTATCTTACAATTTCAAAAATACAAAAATTACAAATCTATGTTAAAAATAACAATTTCGTCGGAAAATGGTACAAAGTTATTAGGTTTCAAAGAATATTTAAAAATTGTCTACAACTTCAGGTTATTTTAGCCTGTTTCACCTAAAATTATTATTTTTAAATAAAAATCATTAGAGCTAAATGCAACAATTTTGTTTAAAACAATCAAATTTAAACTCCGAAACAATTTCGAATTAAGATAGTGTTTTTCGTCGAAAATTTAATTTTTATTAAGAAATGACCAGACTTCAGAGAAGATTCACAATTTTTGAACAAGTTTAGATTACATAGTCGTTTGACATAGAAAATTGGTATTTTTTAACAAAAATTGTTCTAATTTAAACTAGATTTACATTTTTGAAACAATTTGGGATTACGCTAATGGTTTTCGTCGAAAATTTGTATTTTTAATTGAATTTTTTAAAAACTATGTACAAAATTTGAACAATAATATGTTAATTTTAGTGATTTTCACTGCAAATCGTTTATTTTAAACCAATATAATTAGAATTCAAAAATAACATTTTTAACAACTTTAATTTGAAGTTAAAACATTAATTTTCCTTAATTATAAAAAATATTGTCCTTCTTTTCTATTATTTAAGATAATGGATAAAATTAAATACAAAAATTTGTATGAATAACAATTTTAATTTTCAATTTTAAAAATGTGGGAGATTAAAAAAATAAAAAGCGCGTGCGTGACGCGCATGTGTTTTTTTCTAGTGAAAAACATATTTATTATTTTATGATTAATTGGAAGTGAAAATATATTTAAATTTTAAAAATAGTTCAGCCCTCGATCTAAATTGTTTTTACACCAGAATAGTGACATTCGATCGACATTACCAAACAATGTCGTCTATTTATATAAATATCTGGTGGATATTGATTCGTTGAGTTACAACACGAGCTGAATTCTCACTGAAAATTCTATCAAATTGCTAGCGCACACTTCTAACATATTGTATGTAATTTTATAATCATTATTAATGTTTAAAAATGCATTTTTTATTAATCTGATCAAAAATAAGTGAATAAAGAGAGGAAATTATTTTTTTGGAAGAATCTCAATTTTATCAGGCTGGCCGTTTTAATCAAGAACAAAATTTGCGGCCACTTTCCGGTTTTTTCTCGGGTTGCAAAAACTTTCCACTTTTGATAAAATTGGAAAATTTAAACTCTTCAAACTACAAATTTTTTCATTTGAAGTAATAAAAAAAGAACTGCAAATTGATGCACTGAAAGTGGAACTTTATTGAATTTTAAAATTTCAAAGTGAAATCTGAAGCCATTTATAACTTTGAAATATTGTGTGCAAACGCTCAATAATTTACAAGTATAAATGGGAGCTTTTCAAACTTTTAGATTGAACAATTTAAAATTAAATTCCATTATAAGGCAATATTTTTAATATTAAATGTTTGCAAGTTGAACAGTTCAAAGATTTCTGATTAAACAATATAAATTCACACTATATCAGTAATAAAAATTTTGAAAATAAAACATATCTCTCTTCCAATTCAGAAAAAATAGCTAATAATCAAAATTGCATCCCGAAAAAATCAATAAAAATGATGAAAACAAGAAAAGGGCGTCCTCATATTCAGAAAATATTGAAAACCAAAGTTTTCTCCTTTCCAACTCAATAAAAATGGAAAAAAGCCAAAAATGTTCACTTCAAATTTAGAAAAAAATGACTAACCAAAATTGAATCCTTTCAAATCGATAAAAATGATAAAAAAGGGGCGTCTTCCTATTTAGAAAACAAATTAAAAACAAAGTTTCCTCCCTTCCAAGACAATGAGGATATTGAAAAAAAAATTACCCACTTCCAATTCAGAAAAAAGATTGAAAATTAAAGTATTGCTCCTTCAACTCAATATAAAAATGCGAAAAAGAAAAAAAATAACCTCTTTCTGTACAGAAAAAAAATAACCAAAACTTTGTTCCTTCCAACTTTATACAAATCTTGAAAATGAAAATATTTCCCTCTTCGAATTCAGAAAAAATTAAAAACCAAAATTACCTCTTTTCCAGATCAATAAAAATGTAAAAGACAAAAATGGCCACTTCCAATTCGGAAAAAAATAACTCACCGAAATTTCATCTCTTTCAAATCAACACAAATGAAAAAAACAAAAAAAGGCCTCTTCCAATTCAGAAAAAAAAACGGTAAATTAAAATTTCCTCTCGCCCAAATCAATAAAAATGTTAAAAATAAAAAATGAACATTCTTTCAATTTATAGAATATTGAAAACCAAAACATATTCCTTTCCAACTCGACCAAAATCCTAAAAATTTAAAATGTCCCTCTATCAATACAAAAAAAATTGAAATCTAAAATTTCCTCGTTTCAAAGTCAATAAAAATGTTTAAAAAAACTAAATTTTCCCGTCTTGAACTCAATAAAAATATAAAAACGAGAAAATTTCCTCTTGAAATTCGGGAAAAAATTAAATACCAAAACTTTTTCCCTTTCTTTTCAAATTAGAATTGTGAAATAGAAGTTTTTTTTTTAATAAATAAATCCTGTGAGTTAAATTATTTTAATCTTAATTCGTTTCAAATTAATAATTGTTCAATTTTTATTTATACATCGATATTCAACACTTTCACTCACAAATTAAATTTTTTTTAAAAGAACAATTAAAATTGTAACGTTCAAAGTTTGAATTGAGCACTCTGAAATTTAAATGACTCCAGGCTTTCTAGTTTGAACAATTCAGTTTTATATTTAAAAATTTTTTATTTTTAATTAAAGAATTTCAAATTGAATGGGTTCAAAATGGAATACTTTAGACTGAAACAATTTTGAACATTATTTTAAATTGAATGCAAGCGTTTAATTCTAAATCTATTAATTTGAAATTATTAAAAAATTGAAAACAGTTGCTGTTCAATTCTCAACAATTGAACTATAGTCCAGTTTTAAAAACCATTAATTAATTTATACTTAAAGTTGATAAACTTAAAACGCTTTTGATAAACATAATTCAAGTTCAAACCCTTTCAATTTTCAATTGTTTAGGTCTTCAAAACTGCATTTTGAAAATTTTTAAATTGTTGTAGTTTAATTAAATTGGTATGAAATTTATGATATTTCAAGTGAATGACAGATTTTACTTCTAAAAATTTGTCAAATTCCCGGTCATTTCCCGGCCAAACGGCCACCCTGTGTAGAAGTTAGCCAATGAGCTTATTTTCTTTTTTTATTCAAGTTTTATTTATTTATATTTCGAACTTCTGTACCATTTATTCATGTAAATAATTAGGAAATTTTCAATAGAGTTTCGAACGTCGTTGGGAGTCCGAAATAACCGGAAACGTCGTTTTGAAAAGACTCCGGGTATAATAAAGTGCTTGTATCCCGTTAGTGGTTGAAAGCTTTCCAACCCTCTTCCGTTCCTCGTAAAGGGTCTTGATCTGGATTTCAACCCTCATGCTGGATCGTCAGATTACGGAAGGACACTCTCAAACTCGTTATCCAGGATGTTACCTCAAGTATCACTCTGCTGGAGTTCCATCAGAGAGAGATAGACGACTTAAACATATATTTTGATTTAATTACCCATCTCGTAAGAAGATCAAACACTGGGTGGCCGAAAAACTACATTTTCAAAATTTCACGACTTTCCTCTGATATTTCCCTGACTTTGCGATTTTCCCTGATAATTGATATTCAAAGATCAGCATAATAATCTTTTTTCATTCATATGAAAAATTGCATTTTAAACATAATAGTAAATTCTCAACGAAAAATTAAATAGTGGATATTTAAAAAAAAAACTTTAAACAAAATGGTTCAATTTAATTTCAAATATTTGAATTTTGCAAAAAAAACTTTTTGACCAAACAGTTCCACTTACAACTCAATAGTAGATCTTTAAAGCAAACGGAAGAAATTTTCAAGAAAGAAGATAAAATTTTCTGTCCGAAATATGAATTTTCAACAAAATACATCAACTTGCAACCAAATGGTCGAACTTTAATCAAAAAAGTCAAAAGACGAATTTTCAAGTAAAAAAGATCAAATTTCAACAAAAAATGAAAAAGCTACATTTTCAGTTTAAAAACATTAATTTCCAGCCTAAGGAAAACGAATTTTTATTAAAATAATTCAATTTTCAACCCGAAAAGACAAATTCTCAACAAAACAATTGAATTTTCAACTGAAAAGGATAAATTTTTAACAAAATTGTTAAATTTTCAACTATATAATACATTTCTCAAATAAAAATATAATCGACAGGAGGAAGTAACATAAAAAAAATAAATGGAATTAGAAATACAAGATAAATAAATCACGGACAAGAATTTTATATGAGGGTGGCCGCGAAACTTCATTTTCAAGATTCTATAATTTTTCTATGGCTGGCAAATTTTTCATTTTCCCTGACCATCAATATTCAAATATTTGAAGACTGAATAAAACAAATTTAAAATTTATTATTCTTGACAGTTATTTAAAGCGCCTCTTATAGAAATTCCCCAACTTTCGCAAGATTTTTAAAAAAATTACTGACGTTCTCTGACTCATAAAAATCCCGGACTTTTTCCTGATTTCCAGATTTTCCCTGACCTACGGCCACCCTGGAATAGTTCTAAAATTATTATTTTTTGAAATCATTCATCATTTACTTTGTTTAGATTTTTTAGCCTGAATTTGGTACGAAACCTGGCCAATAAAATTCTATTTAAAAATAATCAAATTTCGTTTTACTTCGGTGCAGACATTTTTTACTGCTTCATCTTGCAAATTCCCAGCAGTCATTAAAGAGACATAGTTCTGACTTGCTTTTTTTATTCTTTTTCAAATTCTATAAGTAATCTGGCTTTAGGCCAATTTTGCAGACTTCGTTGGGCACATCTGCCGAGTCAACTCTACCCGCTTGAAGTTATTTGGCTAGCAGGGTTGGGAAATATCCTGGACTAAAAATAATCCCTTCGGATCCTCGGACAATTTCACATGATGTACAATTATTCGCACAAAATGAAAATCAAAAATCCCCCTCGTTCATTTGAAGATTTTACTCTTCAAAACTTCAGTCCACGTTCACTTTTTAGATCTAACTTTAAACTGTTATTATTATTATTTTCACTGAAATTTTAAAAAGTTTAATTTTTAACCCGAGAATTTTAATTTTCAGCCAAAAAGTTAGTTTTAAACCAAATAGTTTAATTTTCAACCAAATGAATGAATTTTCTACAAACAAGAATAATTTTTTTACCAAAAAAGACGAATCTTCAACAAAATAGTTGCTTGCTCAACCAAGAAAGATAAAATTTCTACTAAAAGAGATGAATTTTCAAACAAATTTTAAACAGACTTAAATTATTTTAAAACATTTGAAAAATCTTTTCAAATTAGTAAAATTAACCTAAGATTTACAGATTTTTGTCGAAATCATTAGAAATCTTCCTAAAGCATTTGACATCATTTTAAATTTGCTTTACAAATTAATTTCTCAAAATAGAAAATCATTAAAAATATTCCCAGAAATCTCAAGAAATTGTTTTTATTTTCTTGAAACCTCTCAAAATGCTTTGGTTATTCGAAATCTTGAAAAACACATTTTATCTAAAATGTTGTTTATTGTTAAAAAAAATTAATCATTTAAAAATAATTTCAAAACTTCTAAACCTTCTAAATATCTTTAAAAGTGATTCGAACTTTTCCTAGTTTTTATTTAAAAATGTATTCCAAAAACGATAACGAAATACTTTGGTCGATGATTTTTGTTATTATATATTATTGTTTTTTTTTCAATTCGAGAAAAATGAAAAATCCCGAAAAAGGAAATATGAGAAATAAAAAATTCTCGAAGCTATAAAATTGCCGACAATTTAAAATTTTCTAATTGGAAAAATTCCCGAATAATAAAATTCCCCATAGATTTTAATATTTACCGAATTTGAAAATATACTTGAGAATTCTCGAATTTGAACAATTATAGTAATACTTTTTCAATCAATATTATTTATTAATTAAAAATAAAATAATGAAACATTTCTATCAAATAAATGTATATATTTTCAAATTTTGAATGTTTTTTTAAAATTATTGTTTGAATTGCAGGAACGACTGAAAAATCGCGAAAAATAAAATTTTCTACACTGTAAAATTCCCGAAAAAAATTCGAAATTATAAAATTTCCGAAGTACAAAAATGTCCAATTGGAAAATTCCCGAGCACTTTAATAATATGATGGAATCTTAAAATTTCCGCATAAAAAAGTTTTTGACAGTTTGTAATATTACCGAATTTGAAAAATTCCGAATTAAACAATCGAAGAAATAGTTTTTGAATCAATATTATTTATTAATTGAAAATACAATAATGAAATATTTTTAACCAAGAAATTTTTTTTAATGTTCAATGCTTTCCAAAATTATTTTTAAAATTAAACGACGACTGAAAAATACCAGAAATAAAATCTAAACATATAAAAATCCTCACTTGCAAGATTCCCGAAAAGTTGAATAATACAATAGATTTTGAAAATTTGAGACAGAAAATTGAGAAGCTAGAAAATATCCATCTCTGTACAATTCTCAAATTTACACAATTAAAAAATTGGTTTATTAATAAATATTAGTTATTGCTTGAAAATAGAATAATGAAATATTTTGAAGAGAGAAACTATTTATGTCTATTTCTTTAATACTCCATTACTGTATTTTGAATAAATAATATTAATCAAGACCAAATTTGTTTATTGTTGGAATTCGAGAATTTCACCTACAATGTCGGATATTTTATAAATCGGCAATTTTCTGTCAGGAACTTTATCATTAGGGAATTACCAATTTGATAATATTCTAACCTGTTCAGGAATATTATTATAATTTACCAATTTGGAATTTTTATACTTAGGTATTTTTATAAATTCGGGAATTTTCCATTTCGAAAATTTTCTTTTTCGGCAATTTCGTAGTGTCGGAAATTTTATTTTTCGAGATTTTTCAGTCGTCCCTTCGGTAATATTATAAACTGATGAAGAATTTTATTATTCGGGAATATTCCAATTAGGGATTTTTATAATTCGGCAATTTTCTATTTCGAATATTTTCTTTGTCGGGAATTTTACAGTGTCAGAAATGTTATTTTTTGGGATTTTTAATCATTTCTCAATAAGGCCATCAATTAAAAAATATACGAACATGAATTTCGGAAAATTTGAAGTGGAAATGAAAGTGAAAAAGTCCTATAATCGCCCCCCCCTCCCCACACATGTGAAAAGGAGCATGAAAAAAATTAAAATATTAAATTCACATTGGCAAGCAATTCACTTTCGTCTTTTCGGCGATATTTATAGAGATAAACTCTGGCAGAGGTGAATTCCCTCTTTTCTAACGACCTGTTATTATCGCTTCCTGATCGGCTGGAAAGAAGCCTGGGGCGAATCGATCAAGGAAAAATATTAGCACGAAAGCGTCAATTTTTTATTGAAGAGTGATCACTTTCAACATCTCCAGTCCTATTGTCTCAATGAAAGAACATCCTCTTGAGAGAAGAAAGGCGAGGCCCACGAGTTCATTGTATCAGAGTTCATTGTGTGATTATGGAAATGTGACTTCCGGTAGCAAGACGGGTGCGTGCGCGTGGGCCCGGAAGTGCCAAAAACGAACGTACTCCAACGTCCTTCAGCAAACTTTCTTACAACTTTTTTCAGAAAATATTTTCAATTTTCAAGAAAAAACATTTGTAACAAATAATTCGAGAATAAATTCCAATTTAGAAGAGCCTAATTATATGATCCCAGACTATAGCCCAAAATGCTCTCAAAATAAGGGAAATTGGGTGATTTTTTACTTTTAAACCCGATGAGACAAATCTTCTACAAAACAGTTCATTTTCAATCAATAGATATGACCTTTCTGAAAAAAATTAATTTAAATCCAAAAGGGCGAATTTTCTATCCAAAAAAAGACTGTTCCAAAAACCAAAAAACTGAATTTTCTACCAAAAAAAAGACGAATTATCAACAAAATAGATGAAATTTCAAATAAAAAAGATCAATTTTCAACTAAAAATGGATAAGTGAAATTTGTAGATACTACAATTACTTTTCAAATGAAGAAAAACGAATTTTCATCAAAATAGTTAAATTTTCAACCAAAAAGGTGAATTCCCAACAAAAAATGTAACAGTTGATATTTCAACCAAAAAAGATTTTTATTTTAAATTAAAAAAAATTGAATTCAACTATAAAAGACGCATATTCAGTAAAAAGTTCTTTTTTAACCATGAAGGATGACTTTTCTACCAAAAACTATGAACTTTTAGTCCGAAAAGAGGAATTTTCCATCCAAAGAGACTAATGTTCAACAAAACAGTTGAATTTTTAACAAAAATATTACAAAAATGAGTTTTATATGAAAGGTTGAATTTTCAAAAAATAACAATGAAACTTCAGCCAAAAACAATTGTATTTTAAACCAAATAGTTGAATTTTCAATCTAAAAAGGCAGATTTCTTCAGTAGACAGAGGAATTTCCAACTAAAATATTATTTTCAACCAAAAAAGATGATATTTCTACACAAAAAAATGACGTGCAAACAGTAAAAAAAAGAATTTTCGATCCAAACATACGAATGTTCAACAAAAAAGTTAATTTTCAACGAAATATTAAAACTTTTAATAAAATAACTAAATTTTCAACAAAATAGATGAATTTTTAAATAAAAAAGATTAAACTTCAATCTAAAACAGTTGCTTTTTTAACCAGATAATTGAATTTTCAACAAGAATATAATTTTCCACCGAAAAATATGACAATTCTACAAAACAAATTATTTTCAATTAAATAAACGATTTTACTATCTAAAAATACGAATGTTCAATAAAACAATTAAATTTTCAACGAAGTAGTCGAATTTCTAACCAATTGCTTGAACATTCCACCAAATGGTACAATTTTTAAACAAAGAAGAATAAACTTCAATGAACATAATAGTTGAAATTTGAAGCCAAAAAGATTTTCTTTAAGAGTTGATTTTAAAAAAAGGTGTATTTTGAACCAAGAAAGATGTCATTACTACGAAAAAAGATGAATTTTAATTCGAAAAGGATGAATGTTCAACAAAAACAGTTAAATTTTCGACCAATAACAAGGATCACTTTTCAAAAAGTTGCATTTTTAATAAAATAGTTGAATTAATAACCAAAAGAGATGAATTCTGAACCAAAAATATAATTGTAGACTTTTAAAACAAAAAGAACGAACTTTTAACGATAAATAGTTGTATTTTCTTATTGGATTCTATCAATATGGTTTGCAAAATTTTGCGAAAAACAAGAAAAAAGGAAAGTTTCCAGAAAACAGGGTAAAAAGGAATATTTAATCAAGAAAATATCGTGAAGAATGCGGAAGATACTATATTTTCTTAATCTAAGAAAATATTTTTTGCTTCAAGAGAACGCACTTGATTGAAGAAACTTGTTTTTCTTCATTCAAGTACATTTTCTTGAGACCAGACAAATTTTCTTTGATTATGAAAATATTGTATCATCCGTATTCGCACTGATATTCTTTTGAATCATTGCTAATATTTTTTCGTAAAGTTTAATGGATGGATAAGGGCAGTTCTAATTCAAGATTCCTGTTACCGACATGTTACCGACATCGGGACCATTGCATACCTCAAGTGGTTCGTGTCCGTGCTAAGTTTCTAAAATATTCTCAAAAATGGCCGATGATGTAATTTTATTCTAGAAACTTGGAACGGATACGAACCACTTGAGCTGTGAAATGGTCTCGACGTCGATAACATATCGGTAACAGGAATCTTGAATTCGAACCACCCTTACTCATCTACTTAGTTCACAATGTTCCTCCCTCATTATATTTAAACTCCTGACTATTAAGAAGCTTAATAATTCAGTATTCAGTAATATAAGCAATTGAATTATTGAGTTGGAAAAGTCGATTGAAAAACTTTGCAAGTCCTAAAATTGAATCTCGATGGAAACTTTGCTGGTGAAATATTTTCGTACTTTGGCCAAGTATGCCCGTCATGATGTCGCTTCCTATCGCCGAATAAAAGTAGCTGGTAAAGCGAACGACCTCATATAACTTGAGAATTTGTGCATGCAGAAAGCCTATTGTTACGGCGATGCAAATCGAACTGCATTACCCGAGGGCTGCATAAGCTCTAAAAGATGAAACTTCGAAAGTGAGGGGAGGCAAATTTCATATAAGTAATGTCACTTCGATCGAGTTACTGAATGGGGACATCAGTTTAATGTGGTTCGAGGATAAAGCCACCATTTCTGATCAAGAAATTCATAATGGCCGTTTCAATCGAGGAAAAAATTCATGGTTATTTCCCGTGTCGCAAAAATGTCTCGCGAACATTTCAATTCAAACTTTTGTAGTTGAAATTTTTATAATTTTGAATAATCAAAGCAGAAACTTTAAATTAAAATACGACAAGAGGAACTCATTTGAATATTAAATATCTTTTAAAATTGAAGCTAAACAAATTTGAAATTAAAACGCTCAATAATTAATACATATAAAACGAAAGCTTCGAACACTTTTCAATTGGACAATTTTGAATTAAATGCCGTTAAGCTCAAAAATTTCAAATTTTAAACTTTTCTAAATCGAAGAGTTTAAAGATTTTTTGTTGAAAAATAGAAACCCACGCTATCATTTTTAAGGCTCTAATTTGAAGAATGAATCCATGAATTTGTAAATGTTCACAATTATATCATTTTAAGCAATTTTAAATCAGAAATAACATTGAACGATTAAAAATTTCATTTTGAATGAACACTTTTTAAATTAGAAATTGAATTATTTTATTTCTAAGTCACTTTAAATTGATAATTGTCCAATTGTTATTTGTACATCGGAATTCAAGACTTTCACTTATAAATTAAAAATGGAACAGTTGAAGCCTATTTCAAACAATCCTGTTTCAAACTGTATAGTTTTTGATATTTTATTTATAATTGCTTATTTCAAATAAACAATCAAATATTTCTAAGTATTCAAACAAATTTAATTTCTTTGAATAAAAATTTCAAATTGAATGGGGCTTTAGACTAAAACAATTCGCTATCGGAGAGTCAATTGTATGTCTATTAATTTACCAAAACATTATTTACCATTCGCAACCAGTTTACGAAAAAATCTAGTTAAAAAAAAAATTTGGTGAGGATCGTAAGGATTCAAATGCTTACTAAAATTTCATGTGAAATTATGTAAATATCACATTTTTCACACTTGTTTTTAATGAAAAATTCGCTTTGAACAAAAAAAAAAATAGTTAAAAATGGAAGGAAAATGAGTTTTCAACACTTGAAAATTGAAGGAAAGTGAAAATCAAACTATCAACTGTTAAAAATTCAACTGTTGAAACTTTAATTCAATTTTGAATTTTTCATTAGTTGAAAATTTAACTCTTGAAAACTTAACTGTTCAAAATTCTATCTTTTTCAATTTTCAACAGTTGAAAATTCAAGAAAAAATACGAAATTTATATCAAAAACAAGAAGTTTTAAAACTGTTATATTTACATAATTTTGGCAAGTAAGGTTTTAGTAAATTAATAGTCATTCGGATAAACTTTCAGCGCGGAATTTATGAGATTCAAAAATTCCTAACTCTCATCTTCTTGTAAATAATTTTCTAATTTGATATTATTTAATTTTACATATCTTTCTGTTAACATAACAAGGTTTTAATGCTTAACTTTCAAAGGGCCTAATCAGTAATCTGATCTAAGGGGCCGACAAAGGCGATTAATTCTAAAAAAACATGTGATAGTTAATATTTTAAAAAAGAAAAGATTTTTATTTCAAATCAGAAAAAGTTGATTTAAAAAAAAGGATGAAATTTCTACCAAAAGAGATAAACTTTCAAATCCAAGAAAGATTTTCCAGACAATAAAGAAAAAAACTTCACCAAAATGTTAATTTTCAAGCCAGAAAGATTTTTAATGAATTTTCAACCAAATAGATGACGTTTTAACTAAAATTATGCATCTTTATACAAAAAAATGAATTTTTGAGAGAGTAGTTCAACTTTTAAAGAAGGAGTTGATTTTTCAACTTAAGAAGATTAATTTTTATTAAAAAATGTAATAGTAGATATTGTAACGAAAAAATATGAATTTTCAACAAAATACATAAATTTGCAACTAAAGCAAGTTAATTTTCAACCAAACAGTTGCATTTATAGGAAATGGATTTTCTAACAAAAAGAAAGAATTATCAACAAAATACATCCATTAATTTTCAACCAAACAGTTAAATTTTCAAACAAGAGGACTATTTTTCTAACCAAAAATATGGATTTTCAGCCAAATAGTTGAATTTTCAACCAAAGAGAAATTTTTTAGTTAAGAAGGAAAAAAATTTCAATCAAATTGTAGAATTTTCAAGCCAAAAAGACTAAATGAACTTTCAGCCGAAAATAGGTGGATTTTCTTATTGGGTTCTAATAATTCAGTTCGCATTTAAATAAAAACCGAAAAAAGGGGAACGTCTGTGAAGTCTGCGATAAATAAATCGGAATTTTGATAATTTATAGACTTAAGAATAATAGTAATAGAATACACAATGTGTGTCGGACTATGCAATATTTCAAGCACTGAAGATGTTATAAAATTGAGCTAAATTGTACTAAAATTGTAACTAAATACTTATTATTATTAAGCCATTTAATTTTCTTAAACTAATTTCATCAAGCTTCTACGTATATTTAATTAACAGAACTTATATTTTGTATGTAATTTCTTTCCCTAAGTTTATAAAATCTTATCAAAATTTGATTTATTTGTTCATTCATTTATTGTTATTTCGTGAATTTATGATTAATTGTGGATCTCGGGACAGTAAGGGTACGTGGGTTAGCGTTTGCAGATAAAAAGGTTGTTATAGCAGAGTCAATTGAAGATTTGCACAGAATGTTAAGCAAACTGAATATTAGCATGAAGAACATGGGCCTCAAAATTAAGGTAAATAGAACACAAATTATGGTGTTTTGAGGAAAAGGGTGAGAATATACATAATTCAATAAACATAATTTAAATATATTCCGAAATATTGTCTCATATTCCCAAATATTCCTACATATTCTCATATATTCCTACATATTCCCTCATATTCCTACATATTCCCTCATATTCCTACATATTCCCTCATATTACTACATATTCCCTCATATTACTACATATTCCCTCATATTACTACACATTCCTAAATATTCCGATATATTCTGTACATTCCCGAATATTCTTTGCGGAATATATTTCTGGTACACGAAAAATCAGAGTGGTCGACATTTAAATTCGTCTTTTCATAACGAATCTAACAATATAAAAAATCAGTCAAAGTAGGCGCCGCGCGCCTACAAAAATGGTTTTGTTGCCTACTAAAACGTTACTCTAGTACTAGTAGTTCAAATCTCCCCCTCCAATACTTTTTCTCCACTATCCCCTTAAATTCCCCTCCTCTCACTTCACCATTCGCTTCCCTTCCCCTCCCTACTCACCCACATTTCTAATAATTTCACCTAATTTCCCACCCCTAATTTCCCACCCCTAATTTCCCATCAATTTCCCTACCCATCATTTCCTACACTACCCCTCCCTCATTTCCCTCCCTAATTACCTCTTCCTCATTTTCCCTCCTCCTCTGCCCATAATTTACTTCCTACTTATTTCCCCTCCTTGGAAAAAAGTAAAATAGACGGACGGACAGATGGACATCCGACAGAAACTCTAAGGGTTTCTGACCTGGGTCATGAAACCCTAAAAACTTATTTTTGATACAAATGAAGTTGTATAGTTTCTTGATTAGGACGGCAATATACTAACTCGTACTAGCTTGTTTGTGCATACATGTCCATTGTACCTACATAACCGGTACATACAGAGCATACAATGGCGATGCCAGGCGAGACAGCCGCAGGGGCTCGGTTTTCACTGATATTCCATCGTGAATTCCAGAATTAATGCCCCCTTCTGCCCTCCAGTTTATAATCCAAGTTCATCCCATTTCAAAAGAATAATTCAATAATTTGAAACGTTTCTGCTTCTTTTATAATTCTATTTTATTGCCCCCCTCCCCCAGCCCCCTTAAAAGCCCTATACCCACAGAGCTCATTTCCTGCTTTGACCATGGTCACCATGCCTGATTTCACGGTTCGATGATACCCACCATTCTTGACTTGAAGACTCGTTTGAAAAAATGTAAATTTCCATTTGCTGCTGTGCAATTATTGTCAATTTTTGCAAGTTCAATGCCGCGGAGCAAATTTTAAAATGCTCTGACAGGGTGGTCGTTTTAATTGAGAAAAATATTCCCGCTTCGCAAAAATTGTTCACCGCGAACATTGAAATTAGAAAATTGGAACTCTTAAAGCTAAAAATTTTTTGATTTGAAATAATTAAAGCTGAACTGCAAATTAAAGCACTCAAAGATTGAAAGTTTGAATTTTAAACTTTTATAATTAAAGCTCAATAATTTACAAGCATTAAATGAAATCCTTCAATACTTTTCAACTGAACGATTTTCTTGACTGGAAATTTAACTAATCTATTTTGGTTATAAATTAAAACCTTTTTGGTTGAAAATTTAACTGCTCAGTTGAAAGTTGAACTACTTTGTTAACAATTCATTTTATTTGTTGAAGATTCATCTCTGGTGGAAAATTTATGTGTTAAAAATTCGTTTTCGTTTGGTCGAGAATTAATTTTCTTTGACTGAAAATATACTTATTCCATTTTTAGTTGAATATTCAAGTATTTTCAGAATAAAAAAGATATATAACCTAGAAAGTGTTTACGCGGAATGCTTAATTGCGATAACAAATAACCTTAAAGATGTTTACATTCGTCTTTCACAATTGTGGAGTATCATTTTACAACGTCATCGGGACCCTTTGAGAATATTCTAGAAACTTAGCACGGACATGAAACAATTCAGCTGAGGAACGGTCTAGATGTCGGTAAGGTAGGAATTTGTATTTAGTACGCCTATCTGTAACCAGTAAACAATTATCAGCCTTCTGAGCAAGTTTAAACTCCAAGGACAAACTACAGGATTTGCAATAAATTTGTATATTTGCAAAACGCAAATGAAGAAAACTCAAGGAATTGAGGCTAACAAAGGAAGTATAAAGTGGCAACAAGGGTGGCAAGTCGAAACGGGACGGCCTCGTTCTTCCTCTTTCGTGTTTTCAGCCCGAGTCTGGAGTCTGCATCCAAGAAACATTGTCTTTTGTGAGCGGGAATGAGAAACAAATTTAATTAATTCAGAAACCGTCTGCAAAGCAAAAAGATATTAAAATCACCTTTTCAACGACCTACTAAGATTTCGTTTGACAGTTTCTCGAGCTTAATTACGTTACTGACTTAATTTTTTTTCTTTTTATCTTTCTTCCCACGCCGCTCTTTAGTTTTAATTGCATACCAAACACGAATATCTAATTAACTATTTATTAGCAGACTTTTTTATTATTTTCAAATTGAAAGTTCGAAGCTTTTTTTAATGTAATTTATTATTTCAATTATTGGAACATCTGATTCTTATAGAATGAAAATTTTGTGACGGAGTCACGTGCTTGGAAAAATGGTTGCTGCTGCAACGATCAGCTGATACCGCAATTATGGGCAGAATGTATTCGAAAATAATTGACTATTAAACACAAAAACATGAATTTTCAATACAATAGTTGGATTGAAAAGAAAAAAAATTCAACCAAAAAGTTGTGTCTACAACTGAATAGTTAAACTTTGAAACAGGAGACAAAATATCAAATCAATTAGTTGGATTAAAAAAAAATAATTTTCGACCCAACATTTGCATGGCAACCAAATATTTGAAAGTTTACGCAAAAAAGATTAACTTTCCACAAAATAGTTGAATTTCTAACCAAATAGTTGAACTTCCAATCAAAAGAGATGAATTTTCAAAAAAATTAGTACACTTTTTAAACAATAGTTAAATTTTAAGACAAAAAAAGGAATTAGTTGAACCCTCATCAGAAAAGACGAATTCTCAACAAAATTAGTTGAATTTTTAACCCTATCGATGAATATTTAACTTACAAAGATTTCTAAAAGAAAAAAATAATAATAAAAGTGGATATTTCAAACAGAAAAGACTTTTATTGAAAACCAGGAACAGTTAAAAAATTAATTCTCAACATTAAACAAAACAATTAAATTTTCAAACAAAAAGATGAATCTTCAACCAAAAAAATAATGGAACTGAAGTTTTCAAAACAGATTAATTTTTAGTAAAACGGATGAATGTTTAACCAAAAATATGAAATTTCTTATATAAGAGATGAATTTTCAACCAAAATAAAACAAATTTTCAAGAATTAAATTTTAAACCAAAGAGATGAATTTTCAACGCTAAAAATGAATTTTTAACAAAGTAGTTCACTTTCAACTAAGTGATTGGATTTTTAAACCAAAAAGATGAATTTTCGACCAAAAATAGAATAGCTAATTGTCTTAAGCAAAAAAGATTTTTGTTTTAAATCAGAAATAATTAAATGAAACCAAAAAAGGAATTTGCAATCATTACAACAATTGAATCTTCAGTTAAAAAAATTAATTTTCAACAAATTAGTTCTATTTTTTAACCAAAGAACTGCATCTTCAACCAAAAAAAATAATTTTGAACAAATTAGTTGAACTTTCAACCAAACAAAATTTGTTTCAATCAAAAATAGTTATAACTCAACCAAAAATGATGAATCATGAACAAAATAGTTCAATTTTCAAGATGAAGAGGAGAATTTTCAATAAAATAGTTGAATTTTTGAATAAATATTTAAATTGTCAAGCTAAAAATACTATCTTTTCAGAAGAGATTTGATTTTTCAAGAAGAAAGTTTATTTACGATCAAAGATGATGAATTTTCGATGAAAAAGATGACTTTTCCCCCAAAAAAGATGTTCAAGAAAATAGTGGAATTTTCAATAAAAAAATGACTTAACCAAAATAGCTAAATTTTCAGCAAACTAATTAAATGTTCAACAAAATAGTTGAATTTTTCACGAAATAGTCAAATTTCTAACCAAAAGAGGAAAGAAACCAGAATTCTTCAAAAAATGGAGAAAGAGGGGAATATGGGACAGTGTTTGAAGTCTGTGAGAATCGTCATATAGCTTTTCTAATCTCAACTGGAAAATTCTAACTATTTTCCACTCATAAGTCTGCTAATTTTCACAAGGTTTCCACTATCTAGAACAAATTTTTCGACTTCAAACTGAAGCAGAAGCTTACTTGCGATTTTTGAAGCGTGCCATGTTTTCCAAACTTCCCACAGGACCAGAAAGTGAAGCTGGGGATGAATCCTTGTTTACATAGGCAGAACTATGCCAACTATGTCTCCAAAAAGTACTTCCGCTCACCCTTTCTCGAACTTTTACTCGAGAGACTACACTTTTTGCACTTTTTTCACTCATTTCACTATTTCCTTATTATTCATCAAATTCTAAAGAAGTTATTTTTTTTTCAAATTATTCACTTTATTGCCGCAACTTCAAGTTGTCACATTCCGATGGTCGCGTGCATCTTTCGATATCACGCGACGAAGGTCATTCAAATTCATTGTAGCACTTCACTAAAGATTGAAAAAAATTATAATATTGATAATATCACCGAGAATTTATCTATAAGACAGCTTTTTTGTGCATAATTTTGTTATTTTTTCTTATAAAAGTAAGTTGTTATTTCAAATATAAAAATTAGTCAAAGTAGGCGCGCCTACAAAATTGGGTTTCGTAGCCTATTAAGACGATAATTAAATTTTTCTTTTTGATTAAATCTCTCTTTCATCACTTCTCCTACCTCCTCTCCCTAACCCCTAACATCCTATACCCTTCTTCCCCATCACTTCCCAATCCTTCGAACACTTTCCCACCCTCACGTCCCTTTCCCTCCTTTCTGTACTTTTCTTCCCCTTCTCTCTCTTCCACTCCCATTAGTTCTCCTACCCCCCACCCAAACCCTTAAGGTCATGCACCTTAATTCCCCCTTCACTTCCTAACTTTTTACACACCCTCACTTCGGGGAGCAGAAAAAAGTTCCGATCACTTCCCCTATATCCCCTGCCTTATGGAATTGAAGGTGGGGGATATAAGGGAAGTGATCGGAACTTTTTTCTGCTCCCCTAAATCCCCATTCACCCCCTCCCTTCCCCTACTATCCCTTCTCTTATTTCCCCGTTGACCCCCCCCCCTGTCCCACTCCTTCACTTAATTCACCCTCCAATACTTCCCCTGTTATGACTTCACTAAATACCTCTTAAAGTCCACTCTTTCCAGCCCGCACTTCCCTTTCCCTACTTCTCGTACTCCCCCCCCCCCCTAATTTATCAACTCTCACTAACCCAACCCTTCCCCGATTTTCCCTCCTTTAATTTCCCTCTCCTTACTTTCCATAGCATCCCTTCCTCGATTCTCCTTCTTCTAATTCCTCTCTCCACACTTTTCTTACTGCCCTATCACTTCCTCTACTACCCCACGCAATCCTAACTTCCCCACACTACTCCTCGTTACCAGACTTTCCTTACTTTCATTCTCCTCACTACCCCTCCCCACCAGCACTTCCGCTCTTAGGAAAAAAGTAAGACGGAAGGACGGAAACCCTAACGAAATTAAAAGGGTTTCTGCCCGAGGCTACGAAACCCTAGAAATGTGTGAATGAAAACCTCAAGGATACATTTTAATATGTTAAGAAGAATGGATTCTAATTCCATTTCTGGATTTTATTCAGCTGCCTCTTATGAATACTTTAAGACTCAGGAGTTTGAATCTCATCCGGAAAGCCTCTTGTTCCACTTTATCAACTCGAGTAGTCCACTCAATTTTTTCTTAATGCAAGTATTGAAGAGATCATTCAATTGGTTTGGAGAAGTTATTTTGGTCGATAATTAGAAAAATTACGGTTGTCCCTAAGTCGTTAAAAATTAATTTAAGCAGGGAAAACTAAACGGTGCTTAGTCCAATCAACCTACCTAATTTTACAGAACAATTAAAAAAAACTTTCTCTTTACAATCGATTATGTAAATTCTTTTTTTTATTAGTACAACATTTTTCAATTTTGGTAATAATATCTCCAATTTTTAAATACTTGTCAAAATCCTATAAGGACCGCCGAATTTTTCAAATTAACTAAATATTTGAGTATAATTGTTTCATTTACTTTAAATTCTTTGAAATTTTAAAATATTTGAATATTTAATATTATAATAATACTGAAATACTAAATTTTAGAGTAAGACATTTTAAAACCTTAATTTTTCAATCAAAATGGCGTAAAAAACGAGAAAGTATGATTTAAAAAAAAAAAAAAAATTTTGTCCAAAATTGGACTTAGTACCGTTCAGCTTTTTCTGCTTGAATTATGCTATCAATAGAAGAAACTATAGCATTGGTTTATTTCCTTCACTTTAATTAGACGTACTTCTTATGAAAACCTACATTTCATTGATGGAAATACATTTTTTAATAACTAAAATTAAGGCTCTTAAAAAAATATGTAGGCACGTAATTGAAATAAATAAAGGCTAGTGCTATACCTATGCTAACGTAAAATAATTTTTTTTTGCTTTGCAACTATATAATTTTGAATGTTTTTCGTTGGCAAATTACAACGCATTAAGTTGTAAAAGAATTTTTAATCGAAATGTTTAGTTACATTTTGCTAAAAATTTGAAGTTTTCGGAAAAACAAATTAAAACGCTTTAAAATTTTAAACTAATAGAAGGAACTGTTACACATTTTAGGAAAGCTTTAATTTAAAGTTTGGAAGTGTTAGAATTAAAAGTCCTTTTAAACCTAAGCTTAAAATTCTTAGGCCGATAAATTGAAAATCTTAAATTAAAAAAAAAAAACTTTACTGTGTTTCAAATTTTCAAAATAAGAGACTTCGCAGTCCGAAATGCCTTTAAAACAGGGGAAATAGAATGATTTTTCACGAAAATGGGTAAATAAATTCCTTTACATAAAATTAATGCCGATACCATATTGAATTGAAAATGAAAAAAGTTGCATTTTCAGCATACAAAAATGAATTTTTAACCAAATGCAAGGATTTTCAAACAAAAAGTTAAATTTTCAAACCAAAAAGACGAATTTTTTTTAGAAAGGAGTTAAATTTCCAGCTAAAAGTTGAATTTTAGACAAGTAAGTTCATTTTCAATTAGAGAGATGACTTTTCTACCAGAAAAGATACATTTTCTGTCGAAAAAGAAAACAGTTAAATTTTCGACGAAACAAGATGAATTTACCAGAATTATTATTTTTTTTTATAATGAAACTTTCAAAAAACGGTGATATTTTTAAGCAATTAACGGAATTTTCAAATACGTATTTGAATTTTCAACTAGAAAAAATAAATTTCCAATTAAAAATATCAAGTTCAACCAAAAATAGAATAATTACATTTTTAGTTTAAAAAATGTATTCTTAGCTAACAAAACATGAATTTTAAACAAAAGAATTCAATTTTAAACAAAAGAATTCAATTTTCAACCAAAGAGACAAATTTTCAAATAAAAAGATGAATCTTAAGAGAACAAAAATTTTAATAAAATATTTTAACTTTGAAACGAAGTATGCTGTTGAATTTTCAACCAAATAAGATGAATCCTCAGCGAAAAATTTAATAGTTGATATTTCAAACAATAATAACTTCATTATGAATAAAAAACAGTTAAATTCAACCAAAAAGACCACTTTTCAACCAAACAATTTTTTTCGCCAAAAAGGATAAAATTTCTACCAAATTGAATGAATTTTTAAAACAAAAAGACGAATTTTCAAGAAAACAGATGAATTTTCAACGAAAGAATTAAATTTCCAACTAAATAATACAATTTTTAACCAAACGAGATGAACTCGAAACCAAAAATATAATATTAGATTTTTCAATTAAAAAGAATTAAGTTTCAAAGCAAAATAGTTGAGTTTTCTTATTGGACTATATTAATTCAGTTCACATTTAAGCAAAAAAAGGAGAAAAGGAGTAATTAATGTAAAGTAATTAATGAAAAGAGGGGAAAAAGAGGATTCTCTAAAAAAAGTGTAAAAGAGGGGAATAGAGGAAAGAGTATGAAATCTGTAAAGAGTCAAGTATTTTAAATATCTAACAATAAATTAATGATATAAACGTGGATACTGTAATGAATTGGGACATAGACTTTTAAATATTTAAAAAGTTCTAAAAAATGTTGGAAAATTCGAATTTTAATTTTTCTGCATGTCCAAGTCGGAAGGTAATACTAATTTATTTAGTTTTCTGAGAACTTCAAAACTAAAAAAAACTTGAAAAATAAAATAAAAATACATACGTCGCGCTCTTATCAAATAAAAACTAATCAAAACCAAAACATTGTGTTGACAGCACTAGTACTGTCAACATTTCACTTTGTAAATTTTTCCAATTATTCCACTTCACGTTAGCGTATGTTTGCTCATTGGGAGAAATAAATTTCCTTCATCAAAATCACGAAACTCAAACAGCTGATCAAACAGCTTATTTGAAAGATCATTAATTCTCAAGGTCATCTGTCACTCAATAAAACGAAACTTCACAAAATGTTACCTTAAAAACAAACATATTTCTCGGTAATATTACCATCGACTCTTGACAGGAATTTCAAGGTCAAAATCGATTTAGTGTTTTATACATAGATCGGATGATTATTTTGAAGGTTATGTGCGCCTTGGGTCGGGGATACAACACGAAACAAATTGAACTAATTAAATTTTGATGGAACTTCCGGTGTAGGTGGCTTTCTAATTAAAAAAGAGGTCGCGTTGTTGAATATTGAGTGAGGCACGCAGGTGACCGGTCGCGGTTCGGAAGAGTGTTTTGCTGCCGTGCGGCGGTACGTAAACAATGCGCGTTGAGGATGCGCGAGGGGCAAACTGACTTTAAGCCACCTGCAGTAGGGATCTCAACGGATGGGCGATGGCAAGCACACCTCTGCGGCCGGCACCGAAAATTGCGGAGAGGGGCAGAGACAGCGAAAGAGGTGCTATCAGCATGGTGGCGCGCGCTGGACTGGCCGTCGACCGCAGCGCCACGCGGACGCGGATGCCGGCCACTATCACCGCGCCGGTAGTTTCTGGTGGGCGGGTTGCGGGATTCTTATGCATGATATAATGAAGGGGTTAAAAAAGCAGGGTTGCCAACTTTCACGAGAATCGAAGCCAGGCGTGTCAACCTTTGCCTTATCCAAGCGTCGGAGTCACTTCATAGATCAAAAATAGTATAAATAATGTCGCAAATTTGAATAGAATGAAAGATTAAACAAAATATTACCTTTATTAATTTAAATAATAATTAAAATTTATTTTTAAGTAAAAAATCTTAAATATAATTATTAGACGATAAGACCCTATAGAACTTTATAATTATAGAATTTAAATTAAAAAATTTATAATGAATATAAAATTTTTAATTATTAAATGGGGGATATTAAAAAATTTTATAAAATTTTTTATTAAATATAACATTTATGTATGAAAAATAAATTTATAATAAAAAGAGTGTTTAAATAAAAATTAATAGAATAAGTTACATTAAGGATAACATATTATACACAATTTATTAATATTATTTACAATATCATATACAATTTTTCTGGCATTAAACTTATGTCTAGTCCGAATCAAAATGTGTTCAACGGAAAATTAACTTTATTTGTAAGCAAAATTTTAATCTTTAGTTTTCAAATTATCAAAATTCCTTTTTATATGGCATGCTTCACAGTCTTTTCCCTATTTTCCTAATCCTCCCTTTTTCTCGTTTTCCACATAAATTCGAACTGAATTAATAAGAGCCAAATAGCAAAATCTAACTATTTTTGGCTGAAATTACTTTGTTAAAAATTCAGCAATTTTCTTAAATGTCATACTTCTTCTTTGAAATTGAATTATTTTGTTTTGAAAATACGCCTTTCTCGTTTGAAAATTCAACAATTTGATTTTTTTTTTCTTTCTTGAATAACAATTTTTTGTTTTGTTTAAAAATTCATCTCTTCCTGTAGAGATTTAATCTTTTTTTGGTTAAAAATTATTCGGTTTCGGTTGAAAAATTAACTTTTTTGTTGAAAATTGAACTGTTTTGTAGAATATTTGTATTTTTGGCTCGAAAATACGTCAATTAAGTAGAAAATTTAATTATTTGTTTGAAAATTTATGATGTATTTGGTTGGAAATTCTTTCTTGGTTAGTTAAATCCAACTGTTTTTTATTTTAAATGATTTATTTAAATTTTTTTGGTTGAAGATTCACAATTTTAGTTAAAAACTATAGTTTTTTTTTAGTTAAAGACATTTTCTTCACTTAAATTGAAATATTTTATTGAAAATTCAACTAATTAGCAACAAACTCACTTTTTTATTAAAAATTCATATTCTGGAGTTAAAAATTCTACTGTTTTATAGAAAATTCGTATTATCGGCTCGAAAATTTAACAATTTGATTGAAATTTTAACTAACTGGGTGAAAATTGATGTATCCTGATGAAAATTCGCCTTTTTTATGCAAAATCAATTTTTTTTAGTTGAAAATGCAACTGTTTGTTTGAAAATTAAGCTGCAAAAGTTGAGGATTCAATTATTTTGTTGAAAATTCGTTTTTGTTCGTTTAATAAAACTGCTTTTTATTTTCAATTCAATTCTTTTTTTGTTGAAATATTAGCTATTACATTTTTCGAAGAAAATTCATCTATTTTGGTCGAGAATTCAACTATTTGGTTGAAACTTGAACAACTTTCTAAAAAGTTAATTTTTTTTTGGTTGAAGATTCATAATTTTAGTTAAAAATTCGTCTTTTCTGGTTGAATATTCAATTTTTCTGAATGTAAATTTAACTATTTTGTGGGAAATTCAACTGATTGGTTAAAAATTACCTTTTTGTTGAAAATGCATGTTCTCGGACTGAAAATTCAACTGTTTTGTGAAAAAATCCTCTTGTTGGCTGGAAAATTCAAAAATTTGATGCAAAACACAACTATTTTATACAAAATTAAATTGTTTGTAGGAAATTTGTTTATTTTTTTAAATTGAAAATTAATTCTTCTTGACGAAAACATAATAAAAAATCTCAACAAAAAATGTGATATATATGAATCTTTAACAAAGAAATTAATTTTTAATCAAGAAGATGATTTTTCAGACAAATGCACTAATTTTTTACCAAGAAGATTGATTTTCTACCAAAAAAGAAAAATTTTCAACGAAATAGTTACATTGTCAACCATGAATCTTCAACCCCAAAAAAATGAATTTTCAACAAAGTAGTTGAACTTTTCACCAAGTAGTTGAATTTTCAACCAAAAAGATTATTTCCTAATGAAAAATGTAATAATTGATAATTCAATCAAAAATTTTTTTAATTTAAAATAAAACATAGTGAAATTCATTCAAAAAGACGAATTTTTCTCAAAATGGTTGAATCTTTAACTAAAAAAGATTTTTCAGTCAACAAAGAAAAAAATTGCAACCAAATTATAATTCACGGGGTAAAATGATTTTAAATAAAAAATTTCGAAATACTAATAACTTTTCAAGTTTATTTGTTTTAAATTTATATAAATATATTTTTCCGAAATTTCTTCAAAAACTTCATCAAGTTTATTTACATTACAGGATCTAAAATTTCTAAATATCGTTAAAACTGACTACAATTATTGGTAAAATTGCCTTAAAATCTTGCAGATTCTTTTTTATCATTTGAAATTTTTCCAGAAATCTTAAGAATATTTGTATATTCTCTTGAAACCTTTCAAATTTTTGGAAAAGCTTCTAAATTTTTGGTTCGAAAGCTTCAAAAATCTAAATTTGGTTTTTAATTTGTTGAAATATTTTTAAGTTTACACTAATATTTGTATCTTTTAAAAACTTCTAAATTACTCGAATTTCTTCTAAAATTTTGTAATCTTGCAAAATGCACTTTTCAGTTTCAATATCGAATTTAAAAGGAAAGTCAAAATTATTAGTTTAATTTTATAGAATATTGCGCTACGAGACATGCTTAATCTGTGTTTATAATTTAATTTCAAATATAATTTTTAATTTCAAAAAAAGGTATGTGCGGTAATGAAGAAAAAATTACAAAAATCGAGGGACAGAATTTAGTCATTTTGTAAAAATATCTATATTTGGGTAAATAAATGGACGAAAAATATTAGTTTGCTCCTTGAAATGTCGGAAAGAATGCCACAATAAGCGTTTTTTTAATTATTTTTCAAAAGAAAGGGAATAGAAATGGATAATTTCGTCAATAAAATTTAAAGTTTAAAATATATTTGATCAGTATTTAGAATTAATTTAAATCTATCTTTAAAACCTTTGAAAGCAGTAACTTTCATTGCTTTGATTTAGAAAGTCACTAAGTTTTTTAAACTTCTAAAATAAAAAATGAAATTTAAATTCACAAGTTATTTCATTCGTGTTATAAACACTAGAAATAAATTTTAATAACTTGATAAGCAATTATTATAAATATTTTAAAATTCAAAAATTAACGCTTAATGCAATTTTAAATGATTAAAAATTCTCGAGCTTCAGGGTTGAACATAAAAATCTAAATCTTTTTATGTCTTCCTCTTGATTTTTCACAAAAGTCGAATAAAAAATCGAGAAATTAATCATGTGGTTCGGCGGGTTGGAAATGTTTTCCTCACGTACCAGTAATCAATTAGTCGCAAAACCACGTCCGATAAACGAAGGTATATGTATGTATATAATGCATGATTTGTGATTCATATTGACGTTTATAACGTTCTCCTTGTCTAGACTCTGTGAAATTATCAACAAATCTTTTCATTGCTGAAAATCAGCTTAGAAAATTAAAAACAGTAAAATGAAAGAGAGAATAAGAAAGAACAGGAAGAAATGTTCGGAGCAAAAAAAGCGGGCAATAGAAAATCAAATTTATTTTTAAAGAAAAATGTCTAGTTTTCTAATCTATTATTATTTTGGATGCGGCTGCATCCGACTTTAATAGAAGTACTCGCATATAACTGGATGTTTGGCCAGGGGAGAGGAAAACTGCAAAAAACCGCCTCCCGAGTTCAGCCGGTTTATTCTACACACTTCTCTTTTTTTGTTTTCCCACTTAAATGCGAACTGAATTATATGGCCCATTTTTGCTGAGAGATCATACTTTTCGATTGTAAAATTCAACTATTTTGTTGGAAATTCATCTTTTTGGCTTGAAAATTCTACCATTTGATTGACTTTTTTTTCTTTCTTGATAAAGAAATTTTCTTTTGGTTGAAAATTCAACTATTTTGTTGAACATCCATATTTTTGCTTCGAGATATTTTTCCTGCAGAAATGTAACCTTTTTTGGTTAAAAATGCAACCGTCTGTTTTATATTTATATATTTATACACATTATTCCCTTTCTGTTGAAAATAACTTGTTTGTTGGAATATTTACTGTTTTGTAAAAAGTTCATATTTTTGGTTAAAAAATTCAACAATTTGGTAGGAAATTTAACTATTTAGTTAAGAATTTACGTATTTTGTTGGAAATTAATCTTTTTTGGTAGACAATTAATCATCTGTTTTTGAAAAGTCATCTTTTTATGTCGAAAATTAATCTGTTTTTGTTGGTTAACTACAACTGTTTTCCATTTTAAATATTAATATTTTTTAATGAAAATTCAACTCTTTGGTTAAAAGTTGAACTTTCTTAAAAGTAAATTATTTTGGTTAAAGATTCATAATTTGAGTTGGAAATTCATTTGTTTTTAAATACATTTTTTAAACTGAAAATGTAACTCTTTTGTTAAAAAATCAACGCTTTGATTGAAAATAAACCTTTTTTTTAAATATACATTTTCGGGTTAAAAATTCAACTGTTTTGTAGAAAATTTGAATTTTCTTGTTGAAATATTAACTATTACATTTTTACGTTAAACATTCATCTTTTGGGGCAAAAATTCAACTAGAAAATTGAACTACTTTCTTAGAATTTCATTTTTTTTTAATATTCATAGTTTTAGTTGAAAATTCACTTTTTCTTAGTTAAAAATTACATTTTTGAACTGAACATTTCACTATTTTGTTGAAAATTCAACCATTTGGCTGAAAATTACCTTTTTTATTGAAAATTCATATGATCGGGTTGAGAATTCAACTGCTTCGTGAAAAATTCATCTTTTTACCCTTTAAATTTAGCAATTTGGTAGGAAATGAAACTGTTATGTACAAAATTCTTGTTTTTTATTGAAAAATAGTTATCTTAAATGAAAATTCAACTACTCCATTTGTGGTTACATCCGACCTTTTTTATTTCAAAAAATTAACAGTTTGTTTAAAAATTATTATAAATGAAAAATTAATCAAATAAAATCTGGACTAGCAACATATCAGTTGTTCAGCCTCTTTAGTTGAAAATTTATCTTTTAGGTAAAAAATCGATCTTCTTGGTTGAAAATTGAACTGTTTGGTTAAAGATTTATGTATTTTGTTGACAATTCATTTCTTTTTAATTCATCATCTTTGTTTAAAATTCAATTATTGAGTTAAAAAAAAAAATTATAATCGAAAGAAATATAGACGCAAAATTAATAAAATGAAATTCGGACTAGCATCACATCCATTGCTTAAAATATTTAGTTAAAAGTTTATGCATTTTGTTAAAATTTTGTCTTTTCTGGTGAGAAAATTAATCTTCTTGGTTAAAAATTCAACTATTTAGTTGAAAAATTTTAGAAACGAAAAGAATATAAACTAAAAGTAATTCAAATAAAATCTGGATTTCGGCCTGCTATACCTCTGTTTTCATATTCGAAAACCGTAAATCATTAATTTAAGAATTTCTATAAACTAGAAAAAATATTCAGATGAAAATAATGTAAGTATCCCTCGTTAAAAATTTTCGCATGAAATGTGACACAGAAATGTGTTCAGCCTTCTGTATCGTTTCGGTTGGATATTTTAATAAGAAGTGTGAAAAGATGAATAAATTCTGTTTTCTGTTCTTATTTTCCACTCCGGGTTCCATTCTATTTTCTCTATAAAATTGGTATTATTTTTATTTGCATTCTTCTGGAACTTCAAATCTTCTTATATTGAAAAAATGTTTTCAAAATTTTGCATTGAAGTGGCGGAATTTGGTGATAAAAAAAATGTTACATTCAGGGTGAGTGAAGATCAGGTTCAAGAATTTTGTTTAGATTTCATATAATTTGCATTTTCCCTTCTAACTCTGCACTCGAAATCTGAATTTCTGAGATATTTAGTCTGATTTTCTAAATTATTGGTCATTTTTTACAACAAATTTTAAAGAACTGATGAAACTACTAATAGGAAAATGAGTTCTTTGAAATAAAATAAAAAGCATTAATTTTCTTAGATATCTAGTCAAAGTATATTGCATTTTCAATAAAATGGTTGAATTTTCAACAAAAAAAGATTTTCAACAACAAACTTGAGTTTTCAAGCTAAAAAGTGGAATGTTTTCAAACCGTTGAATTCAAATCCGAAAACGTGAATTTTCAATAACAACAAAAAATAATTTTTGACCAAATAGTTGAACCTTCAAGCAAACGACACGATTTTTCAACAAAATAACGGAATTTTTAACCAAATAATTGAATTCTCAGCATAAAAATATGAATTTTCAACCAAATGGTCGACTTTGCAAACAAAAAATATTAAACTTCTACCAAAAACCAAATAGTGGCACTTTCAAGCCAAAAAAGATAATTTTTTCAGAGGAAAGTCGAATTTTCAAACAGAAATATTTAATCTTCAACCAAAAAGTTTATTTGAACCAAGATAGATGAATTTCCAATAAAAAAAAATTCTCAGCGAAAAATATAATAATAGTTCATATTGCAACCACAAAAAGGATTTTATTTTGCATAACAAATAATTATTAAATTCAACCAAAAACAACGAAAGTTTTTAATTTTCAACAAACCAGTTGACTTTTGAAGGTAAAAAGTCGAATGTTTTAGAAAACCATTGACTTTAAAACCTGAAAAGATAAATTTTCGAAAAAGAGTAGAACTTTCAAGCCAATGAGACGAATTTTCAACAAAGTAGTTGTATTTTCATCGTAATAGTTAAATTATTATCAGGCCAAACAGATGAAATTTTCAGAAGACAGTTGAATTTTCATGAAAAAAAGTTGATTTTTAACCAAAAGGATGATCAATTTTCAGTTGAAAAAACATAATTTGCTATCCAAAAGAGACTAATTCTAAACTAAAAGTATAATAATAGTCTGTTCAACCAAAAGACAAGGCCAAAAGGACAATAACAATATTTAAAAAATTTTGAAGCCCAAAAGACGAATTATTTAGAACACAGTTCAATTTTCAACAAAAAAAATCATTTTTCACCCAGAAAGTTGTGTTTTCTCACAAAAAGATAAATTTTCAATCCAAAATGATGAATTTTCTGTTGAAACAAAAAGAATTTTCAACAAAATAGTTGAGTTTTTGACCAAAAAAGACGACTCTTTTTAGAAAATAGTTCATTTTCAACCTACAAAGATGAAGTTTTAACCAAATGGTAGAATTTTTAAACAAACGAGATATAGAAGAAGAAATAACTTTGACAAAAAAAAGTTGAACTTTTAAGACAAAAAACCGTATTTTTTAGAAGACAGTGAAATTTTAAACTAGCAAAGTTGTATTTTTGACAAAAATGTTTATTTTTAACCGAGAAAGATGTCTTTTCCACTAAATAAGATGAATTTACAATCCAAAAGGATCTACTCAGAAAAGTTTAATTTTCGACCAAAATAGATGAATTTTCAACAAAATTATTAAATTTTCAACCAAATAGTGGAATTTGTAACCAAAACCGATTAATTCTGAAGCAAACATACATGTAATGATGGATTTTTCATAAAAAAAGAACTTTCGAAAAAAATAGTTGTATTTTATTATTTTTAATTTAGTTCGTATTCAAGCGAAAAAACGAGAAAAAGGGTAAGTATTTTGAAAACAGAGGAAAAAAGAAGAATCCTTTGAAAAATGGGAAAATATGGGACAAGGGTAAAAACTGTGAAGTTTTTTATTAAGAAACAGCATAAATTGTGACTAAAGTAAATTGGTATCTCACTTGGACTATATATAATTCGTTTAATAGTTATTTCTCTCTTTTTTGATCAATTGATAATTAAAAATTCTGATATTGACTCCTCTTTCGGAAGAATTATTTCCTTGCAAAAGATGGATTAATTTGACCTGGGTAAATGCCTGGAGGCGATAAATCAGGTTAATCCGACCCTGGCCGAGATTATTATGGTTCATATACGGAACTCTATGGGCAAGTTGGAACAAAGGATCATTACAATATCTCTAGTCGTTCGCTAATATTTGAAGGTCGGGCATGATGCGCTCCCGTGGGTGTAGTACAGAGATTCTCATCCATCCTGCCAACGATTTAGAGAATTTCAAAAATAATTACTTTTCTAATTAAAAATTTATCAGAGAGCAGGCATCATAGCACAAAAAGAGATAAAAAAATTAGTGAAAACATCCCCTCCCATACTTTTCCTCCCTTACTCTCCCAACATTCCCCTACTTCCCCCTCACTTCACCATTAGCCACCCCCTTCCCCAACTACTTCCCCCCTCTTCTCGCATGCACATCCACATCAACATCCATCACTTCCCCTCCTCTACACAACCTCATTCCTCATCAACACTATTACTTCTCCTTGCTTACACTCACTTCCACTATTAACACCTAACCACATTCCCTATAATTTCCCTTAGTTCCCCTACTCCAACTTCCCCTTCTCACCCACCAGGCACTTAGCCAACCCCCTCCCCAAACTTCTTCCTGCTCTACTTCCCCCTCCTCTCGATTCCACAGTCATCAGTTCCCCTTCCCTACTCACCCTGATTTTGAATTATTTCCCTTACTTCTCACTTACACTCACTTTCCCTACTACCACTATACTCATTTCCCATCATTTCCCCAACTTCAACCTTACTCCACTCTTAGCAAGCTTCTTCCCCAACTTTTTCTTCCTCTACATCCCTCCCATTCTAGATTCCACAGCCATCACTTCCCCTCCCCTACTCACCTTCACTTCTAATTATTTCCCTTACTTCTCACTACCTATACTACCCCTACACTTATTTCCGATCATTTTCTCTCCCCTCATTTCCCCAACTTCAGCCACACTTCAGTCTTAGTAAGCCCTTTCCCCAACTTCTTTATCATCTACTTCCACCTTTTCTAGATTCTAGTGTTCACTTCCTATTACCTACTCACCCTCATTTCCTTTACTCCTCATCACTTACACTCACTTAAGATATCACCCCTAGTCTCATTTCCCATGGTTTCCCACCCCTCATTTCCCATGGTTTCCCACCCCTTATTTGCCCTCATCCCCCCTAATCCCTATTACTTCTACTCAACCCTCATTTTCCCTGATTCCTCTCTTCACATTTTTCCAACATCACCTACATCCCCTTCTCGCATTTCCCCTCACAACCACTACTTCAACTACCATAATCTCCCCTCACTACCCATACTTATATCTCACTACCCATACACTAACTTTCACTACCCTAATTTCCTATCAATTCCACTAATTCCTCTCCACCACTTCAGCTACTTCACTTACCTACTTCCTTTGCCTCATTTCTACTCACTTCCCCCCATTCCCCCTACTTCCACGCCAAATTCTCCTCACTCCCCCATCCTTTATTTCCCCTCACTTCCCCTCCTTGGAAAAAATTACGACGGACGAATGGATGAACACCCGACCGGAAACTATACAAGGAATTTCTGCTTGGGGAGACTAAACCCTTAAAAGGGGAAATAGGATAATTTTTAAACCGAAAATGCGGAAAATGGAAGAGAGATTGAACATTTAATTTTACGTTAAGGAAACAAGAAGCAATCTTTTTATAAGAAATTGTGTGGTTATTAAATAATGTAAAATTATAAATAAAATTAAAATTATTATAAAATAATTAAAATAAAATAATAATAAGAAAACTGTTTGTAATTGCATGTGCTTAGCACGTTAAAAATTTATTCACGGCGATATAAAAAGCTTTAGAAAACATAAATTTTGTTAAAGGAACAATTTTTCTATAATTCACAACGTTCTGACAATCACAAATATTTCGTGTTCTAAAAATGCCTTCATTAATAATTGAATTTTAATATTTATCAGCATGATTAAATATTTTACAATATTAAAAATCAATTAGTTAGAAATGCATGGTGAACAAATTTTTAAATATTAATAGTTATTGAAATTTTTTAAACGAAGTATCTTGAAATTTTTGAAACGAAATATCTTGAAATTCTTTAGAACCTTCTAAAATAACTCAAAATTTATAAAATGAATTAAAATTGGTTGAATTCCTTTATATTTCTTGAATCTTATGAAATCCGTGAAGGTACTTTCGGACAAAACTCAATTTATTCCCTAAACTTCTCTAGAAATTCTTTATAATCTCTTAAAATCGCAGAAATTCATTGAAATAAACATAAATAATTTGAAATTTCTTGCATGTAAATTAAATTTAAATTATTCATTAATTTATATAAAAAACACCCGTGTAAAGAAATTGCACCCGCACTAAGCTCGCTTTTACGTCCCTGGATTTTTATTATTATTGATTATTATTTATTTTCTAATATTAAAAACATAAAGTAATTATGAATCCATAAAAACAAATTTTTTAATATTGAGGGTTATATATTTTTTAAAACCAAATCTCTTGAAATTCTTTGGAATCTTTTGAAATAATTAAAAATCTTTAAAATTAAATTATAATTATTCATTAAATATATCGAAGAAAAGGTTACACAAAATGCACGCGCGCGACACGCGCCATCACATCCTTGTATTTTTATTTTCTAATATTGAAAACATAAAGTATTTAAAAATTCATAACAACAAATTTTTTAGTATTAAGAGTTCGACCATATTTTTTAAAAAGAAATCTATTGAAATTTTCTGAATTCTTTCATACAACGTAAAATCCTTTACAATATTGTATGTTCATCATATCCCTTGAAAGTGTTGGCATTACAAATCCCTTTGTATAAAATTTATTTTATTTCCCAAAGTTATCTAGAAATTTGTCAGAACCCCTTGAAATACTTCAAAATATTTTAAAATATCTTTTGAAATCGTGAAAATCCATTAAACTATGTAGAAATTATTCGAAATTTCATAAATATAAATTAAATTGCTCTAAACCTGGATTTTTATTATATAATATTAAAAATAAAAACTATTTCAAAATCCATAATATCAATTTTTTCAATAATAAGAGTTCTAGAAATGTTTGAAACGAGTCAGATAATTTAAGAAATGACTAATTCTAGTTAGTAAAATATTTTCGAAAAAGATCTTACTTTCTTACACTGCAAATAATACAACGAGAACGTAGTTAGTTTTTCAAAAATGGTAAAAAAAGATAAATTTGGTCTTTACAAAAATTGATTTTGGGTCCGCTATTTAGAATTTTTTATTTTTAGTCTAGATCCGGATTTCGTGACCTCAAAAACCATCAATAACTTTATTCCAGCCACATTGTCTATAAATAAGACTTTTGACCCCGTTTTGACGATTCTGCCCCACAAAGATTTTTTCAAGCATTTTGTTCTATCATTTCTCGTTCTAGAATACTCGCATTTTAAAATCAATTTAAAGCTATATATAAGCTTCAATAGGAACACTATTCATAACGGACGTTATATTGATAAAAGAAAAATCTGCTTTATATATCCCGACTTTTAATTAATCTTCAATGCTTTCACGGGTCTCATTCTTTGTTCTACATTTTTGTACAAATCCTGCAAATAAAATTTTAAATTAAATTTTCTGAGGGAGCGATGCTGCAGTGATATTCAAAATTTGTATGTCAAATTTTTTTATTAATATGAGACTGATCTTGTATAACACTTATAATTCGAATTTCATTTAAATTAATATTTTTAAAATGAAACTTATGAATTCAGTGTGGCCACAAAACTAAATTATCACAATTCCCTGACGGTTCCCTGATTTTTCCCTGACCAATTTTTCATTTTCCCTTGCCATTAATATTTAAAGACAAGTATTTTAATATTGTAACATTTTTAACATACAATCTTTTACAAACGGAATAAAACAATTTGAGATTAAAATTTAAGAGTTGCAATTTTTTTATTTATTTCAATCAAAAAAGTTGACTTGTCCACCATAAAAAATAAAGTTTGAATGAAGAAGGCCAATTTTTCAAACAAAAAAATAATTGAACTGTCAACCTAAACAAATGAATTTTCGAAGAATAAAAAAAAATTTCAACAAAAATGTTGAATTTTTAAACAAGTTGTCTAATTTTCTAGCTACAAAGATGAATTTGCAACCAAATAGTCAAATTTTCAAACAAATAGCTGAATTTTCAAGTTGAAAAGTTGAATGTATTAAAAAATACTGACTTTTAAACCTGAATATATGAATTTAAAAAATGTTTAACTTTTAACCGAATAATTGAATTTTCAACCTAGAAAGAACCAAACGACCGAATTTGTAATAAAAAAAGACTAAACTTCAACCAAAAACCGTTACATTTTCGAACAAATAGTTAAATTGTCAAGCCAAAAAGACGATTTTTTCGAAGGCAGTTGAATTTTCAACCGAAAAAGTATAATTTTCAACAAAAAGTTGAATTCTCAAAAAGAAATGTAATAGTTGATGTTTAAGAAAGAAAAATCTGCAATATAGATAAATTTTAAACCAACTAGTTGAATTGTCAAGAAAATAACTGAATTTACATAAAAATGGTTGAATTTTTAACTGAATAGTTGAATTTTCAATCTACAAAGATAAATTCTCAATAAAAAATGTAACAGTTGATGTTTCAAACAAAAAATATGGAATTTCTACCAGAGGAGATAAATTATTAAATGAAAAAAAAAGACTTTTCAACCAGAAAGATTAATTTTGTACCAAAAAAGACGAATTTAAAAGAAAATACATGAATTTTCCAACATATAGTTGAACTTTCAACTAAAAAAGATAAATTTTCACACAAAAATAGAAGATTTAAAATTTTCGGTGAAAAAAGTTGAATTTCAACAACGAAAAAAAGCCAACCCTAAAATACGAATTTTCAACACAAAATTTAACTCTCAACCAAACAGTTGCATTTTTAATTAAAAAATATGACATTTTTTACCAAGAAGAATATTTTTCTACCACAAAATATGCATTTTTAACTAAAAAAGATCAATTTTCAACCAAAAATGGAAAAGTTATTTTGTCGGTTAGAAAAATTAATTTTAAACCAAAACAAAAAGCTAATTTTCAACAAATCAGTTGATTTTTAAACCAACAAGATAAAAATAGTTCATCTAAAACGATGAATCTTTATATGAAAATGTTCCATAAAAAAAACGAATTTTCAACAAATAAACATTTTTTTGATAAGAGAGGAATACAATTTTTCGTCAAAACATTTTTTTTCAGCCAAAGAGGTCAATGTTCAATTAAAATTTAATTAATGATATTTTTAGTTGAAAAATTTATTGACAAAAAATGTTTCAACCATAGTTGAATTTTTGACTAAAGTGATTAATCTTCCAAAACGAAATATATAATTTTCGAAAAAAGTGGTTCAAACTTCTATCAATTAGCTCAATTTTTAACCAAAATAGACGAATTTTCAGCGAATAATGTAATAGTAGATATTTCAACCCAAAAAGATTTAAAATAAAAAACAGTTGAATTTAACCAAAACTGAAGATATTTCAACAAGTAATTTGTTACTCAAGCAAAGAAGATTAATCTTGAAACAAAAGAGTATTTATTATCCAAAAATGATTAAATTTCTACTCAAACATGCAAATTTTGAAACTAAAAAGACAAATTTTCAACAAAATAGTTGCATTTTCCACCAAATTAGTTGAATTTTCAACCAAAAAGGTTGTGAATTTTATGAGATTAATAACTTTAAAAGTAATAACTTTAGGACTTTTCATTCTCGGAGAAACTTCTCTGGATAAATATATTTTTTACAAAGGAGAACTACCCTCTGGCGTTTAGAACAACTGTAATACCACATAATTTATGCTCAGACTGGAACGTTTCGCAAGCTTGTACTGCAGCAATAAAGCGTGCATTCATGCGTCCATCTCGATGCATTGTCCGATAATTGATTTGGTCTCCTATCGCAAAAAAAGCAGGAAATTCTATTTCAAATTTTAATTATTCGATCAATTTGATGTTTAAGCTTTGTTGATATTTAACTTGATTTTTTCGATATTGCACAGTTTTAAATTTTAATTTATGAACCGAAAAGAATTCTAATTGGAAGTTTTAGATACTTAATACATTTTTAATTTTGAAATTATATCATTATTAATTTGAAATAATCTTTAATTTGAAATTCGCTTTGTTACGGAATTCGCTTTATTTGCAAATGAATATTTTTATCGCTATTTATTTTCACATGCTAAATATTCATGATGATCAATGGACCATATCTCAAATCAGAATTTTATCACTAAGCTAGAATATTGAGTTAAATACGATCGATACTTTCCCATTAACTGATACAATCAGTGACAACTGGAACTAATAGCAAAACAAAAATGTCAATAACTAGATTTGTGTACCGCAGTTTCATGTTCCTCTCATATTATCTTCATAAAGAATCTCTTTTCACTGAAAGGGAAAAAATCAAAGCAAAAAGTTGCCAAAATAAAATATCAAATCGCAAATCCGACTTCCAGGAGAAATCGCTTTTTTAAAGTTATGTTCTAAAGAAAAGAGTGAATCAACAAATTTTGTGGATACCTTTATCGATGTAGAGATGAAACAAAAATTATGCTTTTTTGTTGAGGCCTATTGAGGCCTATTGAGATGTTAATGAAGTCGTTCAAACCTCCCCAACCATACTTTTCCACCCCTACTCACCCTACATTTCCCTACTTCCCTCCTTACTTCACCCTTGGTGACCCCCTTCTCCAAAATATTCTTCCTTTATTTCTTCCTCTCCTCGCTACACAGCCATTATTTATACTCACTTACTCACCTGCATTTCTAATAATTTCCTCTACTTCTCGTCACTTACACTCACTTCCTCTACCCTTACTTTCTATAATTTCTCTTAGTTCCCCTACTCTCGCATTTCCGCGCCTACCCCCACTCATACCTAATTTACCCCACTCCCCACACCGTATCAAACCTCACTTAACATACTCCCCCTCCCCTCATTCCCCATACTTCTGCTCACTTACACTCACTTCCCCTACTTTCTTTCCCCTCACTTCCCCTTTATTTCCAATAACTACTCCAACCCTTCCCAAACCCTATATTTTTCATTTCTTTTCACTTCCTCTCCACTCATTTCCCCTCCCTTCCACTCCTTGGGAAAAAGTACGCCGGACGGATGAACTGACGGATACCCTACCGAAACTAAAAGGTTTTTTTTCAGGGCTACGAAACCCTAAAATAGGAAAATAGGGTAATTTTTCATGAAAAAGGGGGAGAATAGGGGAAGGACTAAAGATTTATTTTTACCTTTATAAAAGAAGAAACGATCTTTTTCTCAGAAATTGTATAGTGCGACTGGAACTAATAGTAAAACAAAAATGTCAGTAACTAGATTTGTGTACCACAGTCTCATGTTCCTCTCATATTATCTTCACGAAGAATTTCTTTTCACTGAAAGGAAAAATGTCGAAGCAAAAAGTTAATAAAGTAAAAAATTAAATTGTAAATCCAACTCACATAAATAATGTTTTTTGTAAAAAAAAGTTAAGATTCTGAAGGAAAGAGTCAATCAAAAAATTTTATAGATACCTTTGATGGTGTAGATAAAACGAAATTATGCATTTCTATGAGGTCCCATTAAGGCCTCTAAAACGTTAATTCAGTCGTTAAGACCTCCCCTCCCATACTTTCCCTACATTCCCATAATTTCCATCAAACTTCAACCTTGGCCTCAGCCCTTCTCCAACATATTCCTCCTCTACTTCCTCCTCCCCTTACTCACCCACATTTCTAATAATTTTCCCTATTTCTCGTCAGTTACACTCACTTCCCCATCCTCCATTACCCACATTTCCTATTATTTCTTGTAGTTCCCTCCCCTAATTTCACCCTCCCCCCTGGCCAACCCATACCTCATTTTTCCTACTTCCCCTCCCCGCAAGTGCCTTCCCAAACCCTACTTCCCAACCCCCCATTTCCCCACACTTCCCCTCCCCGCATTATCCTTCACTTAACCTACTTCCCCTCCCTTATTTACCTTCATTACTCCTACTTATGCTCACACTCACTTACCCTACTTCTTCCATTATTCCCACTCACTACCCTAACTCTCATTTCCCTTATTTTCCCTACTTCATCTACTTCCCATCCCCTAACTTCTCCACCCTCATTTCTCTTAATTTCCTTTCACTTCACCTCCACTTATTTACACTCACTTCCCCTCCATGGAAAAAAGTACGACAAACCGACTCCCAATGGAAACTAAAGGGTTCTTGCTCGGGGCTACCAAAAGCTAAAAAGAAGGGTTATTTTATATAGGGTAATTTTTGCACGAAAGAGGGGGAAAATAGAGGAAAGGTTGAACATTTATTTTTTGATTTAGAAAAAAAGAAACAATCTTTTTAGAAAAAATCGTATAGTAAAAATGAAACTAATAGGAAAACAAAAATCCCAATAACTTTATTTGTGTACCACTGTTTCATATTCCTTTCATGTTATCTTCATTAAGAATCTCTTTTTACAGAAAGAAAAAAAGTCGAAACAAAAACTTAATCAAATTTAAAATTAAGTCGTAAATCAGGCTTTCAGGAGGAATAGTCTTTATAAAGCAAGTTAGACTCTAGAGGAAAAAGCGAATCAAAGAATTTTGTAGATACCTTTGATGGATAAAACGAAATTACGCTTTTGAGAATGCAACTTTTTTTTAACTTCTTTAGAATTTTTCTGGTTCTCCAGCCATGAGGAATTCTAGTACTGGATATCAAATCCACTGGTCCGTATCGGTTTTATTCCCTCGAGCAATTTTTTTTTAAATGCATGCTAGTGCTGCCTTATCTCAAACGCTTGCTGTTTCCGTGCTGGACCGCTAATGGGAATATTGGCTCCCGAGGCGAAAACAAACAAGCAGAGGAACAAAACTCTATTACAGAGTTTCAAAAAAAAGTTGTTCAAAGTAACTTATAATAGAAAAGTACTTTAAAACTTCATTCGAAGGATATTTCAAATTATCATTATTAATTTTATTAAAAAATACATATTCATTCAATTCATTTTCGAAACTCATTGCATTTTCTAATTTTTCCCTGAATATTTGTTCTTATTGCCTGACCGCTAATATTCAAAGATCCAATTTTTATCTAGTAAGATTTTTAATATAGAATATTTTATGAATGGAATAATATAATTTTGAGATTCAATTTATAAATTTTTTTATTTATTATTCTCAGGGCTACGACTGCCTAATTTAATTGAAAAAAGTGAAAAAGTGACTAATTTCTAACCCAAAAAATTCAAGTTAAATTCGAAAGAATTCAGATACATAAGTTCGAGGAAAATGAGAAGAATTCGATGAAATTCATAAAAATTCATGGTGAATTCAAAAAATAATTAAGTAAATGGAAAACAATTTAAGAATATGAACAAATTAATTGAATCAGTCAGTTTGAAATTAGTTAAGAAAAAAGCAAAGAAATTCAAAAGAAATGCCTAGGAAATCAAGGCGAGTTTCAAAAATTTCAAGATGAATTGAACAAAAATGTTAAAAATTCAATGAATTCAGTAGAATTAACTGAATTGATAAGAATTCAAGAGAATTAAAAAAATTCAAGAGAATTCAAAAGAATTCAAAATAATATAGGATAAATTAATAAAAATGCAGAATGAATTCCAAATGAATTGCAAAAAATATTTGGAAATGTCATAAAATCACGTGAAATTCTATGAAATCTGATGATATTTTTAGGAATACTGGAAAATTTATTGAAATGCCTTGAGAGATTTTCAAAATCTATAAAATCATTGAAATCCTCGGAAATCTTATAAAATGCCTTGGAATCTTAAAAAATAGCTTCGAATCGTATGAATCCTGTCAAATCGTTCCGTATCTTCCGAAATTATATAAAATTCTTTACAATTACATAACATTTTTTTTCATTCCCATAAGATCATTAACAGCCTTGGAAATCCATTGCAAATTTTCAAATCTTTTGAAAATGACTTGAAATCTTTTAAAATACCTTAAAATATTTTAAATCCGTTGGAATTCCTTTAAATTACTGAAATCAATAAAAAATTCCTTGAAACTATTTAAAAATCTTGAAAATTCCTTGTAATTTTAAAAGATACTCTAAATCATTTTAACTTCTTTTGTGCATTATATATTACACAAAATGACTTTCTTGAGTATGTTTTTGGAAAACTGATTTTTTAAAACATACATACTTCTTTTTGAGCCTTTATGTGCAATTTTGTTACACAATTTGACTTTTTTAAATTTATGTTTGAAAAAAATGTACTTCCAAATTTCATGAAATCTTGTGTAATCCTTTGAAATTTTTTAAAAAACTTAAAAATTATTTGAAATTTTTTAAAATACCCTAAAATCGTTAGAATTTTTTTAAAACCCTGTTATCATCATCGAAATCAATTAAAAATACCTTTAATTTGATTTAATATCTGGAAAAGGCATTGTAATTTTCTAAAATACCTAAAAATATTCAAATCCTTTGAAATTCCATCAAATTATTGAAATCAATCAAAAATTCCTTTGTAATTTTTTCAAATACCCTAAAGTATTCTAAATCCCTTAAAATCTTTTGAAATAGCCGACAATTTTATGAAGCTCTTTAAAATCCCTTGGAATTTTTGAAAATATCCTAAATTATGTAAAATCCTTTGAAATCCCTTCAAACCTTTAAAAACTCGTGAAAATGCCTTGGAGTTTTAAAAATACCCTAAAATACATCAACTTCTTTAAAATCACTTCAGAATTATTTAAATCTATTAAAAATACCCTAATATACTTCAAATAAGTAAAAAAAGTTTAAATTTTTTACAGCTCTCGAAAATTCCTTGCAATTTATAAAATATGAAATCTGAGGATATTTATGAAATCTTAAAAAATTGATCAAAATACCTTGAAAGCTTTTAGAATCTCTTAAAATGATTAAAATCCTGAAAAATCTTATGAAATCGCTTGGAATCTTTTTAAATATCTTGAAACCCTATAGGTCCAATAATCTTTGGCAATTCCGTGAATTTAAAACACTTTGGAATACCTTTGAATGACTGAAATCTATTAAAAATACCCTTAAGTATTCAAAATCCTTTGACACCTTTTTAAATCCCTTGAAACTCTTTAAAAAGCTCTTAAAAATTCTTTGGAAACTATTCCAAAATGTGTGAAATCCTTGGAGTACCTTCAAATTCTTGAAACATATTGGAATTCCTTGAAATTTTCAAGAAGCCCTAAAGTGTTATAAATCCTTTGAAATCTTTCGAAATTCTAACTTTTTCAAAGCTTTGAAAAATCCTTACAATTCAAAAAAATACCCTAATATTTTCAAAATTCTTTGGAATCACTTCAAAGAATTGAAATCTGTTAGAAATGTATTGCCATCTTTTAAAGTACCCTAAAGTATAGAAAATCTTTTGTAATATTTTGAAATCCCTCAAAACTTTTAAAGAAACTATTGGAAATTCTTTGGAAGCTTCAAAAATACCCTAAAATCTTTAAAATCTTTGAAATACCTTCAGATCATTAGAATCTACAAAACAATTCCTGGGAAACTTTCAAAATACCCTTCAATTTTTCTAATCCTTTGAAATTTTTCGAAATCCTTTGCATTTTTTTTACTTCTCAAAATTGCTTGGAATTTTTTTAAATACCCTCAAATGTTTCTGAACCTTTAAAATCTTTGAAAACCTTTCAAACTCTTTAAAACACCTAAAAATGCCTTGGAAAATTTCAAAACACCCTAAAGGGTTTCCAGACCTTTGAAATTTTTCGAAATCCTTTGAAGCTTTTTTAAACTCTTGACAATTCTTTGAAATTTTTTAAAATATCCTAAAATCTTTAAAATCTCTGAAATACCTTCAAATTATTAGAATCTCCAAAAAAATTTCTTGGAAACTTTCAAAATTGCTTGGAATTTTTTTTAGTACACTAAAATCTTCAAAATCTTTCGAAAACACTTTAAGAATTTAACTGTGTTAGAAATGTATCAGAATCTTTTAAAATACCCCTAAATGTTTCTAAACCTTTGGAATCTTTGAAAATCTTTCAAACTTTTTAAAACACCTAAAAATGCATTGGAAACTTTCAAAACACCCTAAAGCGTTTCCAGATCTTTGAAGCCTTTTTAAACTCTTGATGATTCTTTGAAAGTTTTAAAAATACTCTAAAATCTTTAAAATCATTGAAATACCTTCAAGTTATTAAAATCTACTAAAAAATTCCTTGGAAATTTTCAAAATACCCTAAAATTGTTCTAATCCTTTGAAATCTTTCGACATCCTTTGCATTTTTTTCAAACTCTTTAAAATTGCTTGAAATGTTTTAAAATATCCTAAAATCTTAAAAATCCATTGAAATCACTTCCAAGCATTGAAGTGTGTTTTAAATGCATTGGAATCTTTTGAAATACCCTAAAATGTTTCTTATACCATTATACCATTAAGCCATTTCCCTTTTGGGGTAGGCGTGACACTACCCGATTCGGGTAGTGTTTCTAGGTGGATTATTTACTATTAGTGTTTTGTGGGCTCACCACACCCACGACGGGCCAACAGCACGCAGTATTCCCGAACGGTCACCCATCCAAGTACTAACCACGCCCAACACTGCTTAACTTCAGTGATCTTACGAGAACTGGTGTTTTCAGCGTGGTATCGCCGTTGAAAACCGTTGAACCTTTGAAATCTTTCGAGAACCTTTCAAACTTTTTACAACATCTAAAAATGCCTTGGAGACTTTGAAAACACACTAAAATGTTTCAAATCCCTTGAAATTTTTCGAAATCCTTTAAAGCTTTTTTAAACTCTTGAAAATTCCTTGAAATTTAGAAAAATACCTTAAAATTTGTAAAATCTTTGGAATCACTTCAAAGAATTTGAATCTGTTAAGAATGTATTGCAAACTTTTAAAATGCCCTAAAATATTCAAAATCCTTTTACATCTGTTGAAATTCTTTGAAAGTTTTTAAAGCTATTGAAAGTTGCTTTGAATTTTCCATATATTCTGAAACCTTTGAAATTCTTTCGAATTATTGAAATCTATTAAAAAGTTCTTGGAATCTTTCAAAATACCCGAAAAGATTTCAAATTTTTTTTAAAATCCAGAAATAGGTATAGACTTGAATTCAATGCTGGTTAACCCATGGGTTTACTTATTGAAAGAAAAAAGACTAGATAATGTGATCTTTTTATTTTAATGGTGACTACTATAGTGACTTTATCTTCAAAACGTGACTTGAAAAAAGAATTGACAGTGTGACATGCCTAATTATTCTTGACACTTACTTACAGAAATTCCCTGACTTTTGCAATTTTTCCAAAATCCCTGGCTTTCCCTAACTAAGAAAATTACCTGAACTTCTACTTAAGAACTTAAAAGATTTTATATTGAAGAAATTTGAGAAATAAATTTTTTTCTAATACATAAAGTTATTTGAAATACTTGGAATTGAAAGTGATATTCATTTCATTCACTATAATATAATTTGTTCTACAATGCTACGACATTCTCTCAAAGTAATTTGTGAACAGAAAATGTTAATACCATTAAAATAGACTCCTGCGACCAAAAATTATTTCCTAACTTTATTACAAGGATACGCGGGAAAGTATCGGATATCGCGATAGCAGAATATATTTTATAATTTCTATCGCAAGAACCTGAGAATGATTTTTCTGGGCATTCTTTATCGACCGGGAAAAAGCTGTGGGTAGAATTCTCTTGAATTTTAAGTGCCCTTAAGCAGTCCTTTGAGCAAGTTTGCCGATAAGGGTTTTCTTTCATGTGCATTTTTCCTTTGTAAGGGACATGCAAGTGGAATTAGAATGGGAATCCTCGATGGCATTTTCGAAACCCAGAATACAATCTCGAAACTGGCGATTGGAATTCTCGAATCGAGTTGATGATCGACGATATGTTACCGCAAGAAAGTTGCGGGTGTGAAAGTAGGAAATAAGATTCATCTCGATTTCCTCTAGCATGCGGGCGCGGGCGTTTCACAGATCTATCGATAAATATGTTTAATACGATTTTTCTGGGCACGAAGAAATCTCACTATTCATTAGGGAGCGTCCACATATTAGGTGACGCTAATTTTAGTGATTTTCGACTCACCAGTCCTCTTGTGACAATTTGTGACACTTCGCTCAAGCCCTCCTCAAAATATCATGTGACATTGAAGCTGACCTCTCTACTATTTTTATCAAGTCAACAAATTAATTCGGTGCCTTCACTTTGATGTGTGGTAACTCTTGATCAAACTTTAATTTTTCCCGCTAAAATGTAGTTTTAAAGTGCGAAGCTTAAGATTTAAAACACATAATAGGTGGCGGCCCTGCGGACTTAACCTCAAAAATCATTACAGGGATCACAGCGCAAAAGGAGCTCACAAAAGGGGAAACAGGGTGGTTTTCTCACGAAAAAGGGGAAAATAGGGGAAAGATTAAACATTTATTTTCATATGTCGAAAAGAAAAAACAATCTTTTTGTAAGAAATGTTACATTTTTGAATAATTTTCAATGATTTCTGCCATTAAAGATTTATTTTTAAAAATTGGACGTACTTAGATCGTTAAAAATTCATGCAGAATGATATAACAAAGTCAGAGAAAAAATAAAATTAGTCAAATACACAATTTTGATTGTTTAACATCGTTCTCATAGATATTCCTTTCCAAGATTTGTCATTTCATCCTTATCATAATTAATAATTTCAATTAAAATTTAAAACTAAACTTTTCAGTGGAGCGAAGTAAAAATGCTAAAATTAATCCAATCGTTTGGGCTGAGGATGTTTGAATTTGTGGGTCGACATCCAGAACAAGTAAAGAAAAAAATTTTGAAATCGTTTAATACCTTCTGTTCTCCAATTTACAATTTGAAATTTAAATTTAAAATTTGAATTTACAATTCAGATTTTTGTTTAGATTCAAAAAAAAGTTGACTTATTTAAAAATTTTAAAAATATACGAAAACAGCTTGAACCAAAGAAACATGTTATTATTTTGTATTCATGGAAGCATTTTTTTGTGTGGTGTTTATAACGTTCAAAAATCGCAAAAAGATAGAAAATCCCAAAAATCCTAACTTACGATAAAATTTTTTTCCAAAAAAGCAAAATAACAAAATGTTTCTTTGGTCCAAGTTGAATAAATTTCAGGTTCGACATATTCAACTTTTTTTTTAAATGTGTGCATATGTCTCAATAAAAAAAACCGTTTTTGCACATTTTCAAAAAAATTGTAACTGTGCAAAACATTTATTTTTAAATTTCGCAATTTTAAGTTTTCACAAAATGAGATAATTGTTGATCAAAATAGTTGAATTTTTGAATTAAGAACATTAGTTTTAACCAAAAATCAAATAGTTATATTTTTCAATTGAAAAAACTGAATTTTCTCCCGAATTGTTGAATTTTGAAGTCTGAAAGAAGAATTTTCTACAATGCACTTGATTTTTCAACACGAAAATATGAATTTTCAATCAAAAAGTTAATTTTCAACCAAACATCACAATTTTTAGTTAAAACTGTACTAAAATGATGAATTTCAAACTAAAAAATGAATTTTTGACAAATGAGTTCAAAATTCGACCAATTTGTTGGAATGCGAAAAACACGCAGTGTTTCAAATGCACCTTGTCGGACGCCATTGTAGAGTAAGGAGGGGGAGTGCCGACCGGTGGGGCAAAGGCGGCTTTGCTTATAACATCGCTATTATTTAAAAATTTTAATATTTCTTTGCATTAAATAAATCTATCTTACCATAGAGATAGTCTTACGTACTAAAATCTTGAAAATTAACAATGTAAAAGAAAAATTATGCAGAAAACAGTTTTGACAACGAAAGAATGGAAGATTCGCTGGCAGAAATAGAAAGTTTTCAACATTAATAACAATACTTACATTATGAAAATTTGATATTTTGACAGATAAAACAATATCACATTATGCGATTATAATAATTGAACGTAATTCTGGTCCAAAGTATATTAAATATTGTAAATGATTGAGGCCTCACCAGTGGGGCAAGCCAGACGAAAATACAGCTTGTTGGAAATAATTGAATTATTAAATCATTGTTTCATTAATGTAATTAATACTTCTAGAAATATGATGTACAATAATGTAGGAATCGAAATGAAAAAAGTGGATCAGTTCCACATCTTATTAATTTTAAAAAAGTCATTGACTGTTAACTGGTCGGCGCTGCCCCTCCTTACCCTATTCACTAATGGTTTTTTAGGTTAAGTCCGCAAGGCCGCCACCTATGATATTGTGTTTTACAGTTTAAGGTTCGCCCTTTGAAACTACCTTAGGACGAGAAAAAATTCAAGTTTGGCCAAGAGTTACAAGACATCAAAATGAATGAAATTCTCTAGAGGTTTCTTTTCATTTGAGAACATTGATATAATTTGAAGATTAACTCGGACGGCAGATTGCCTTACCATATTAGGGGCCGTCTATAAACTACGATACTGAAAATGAAAATAAAACTGAAAATGTAACTATTCCATTTGTTCTTGAGAATTGATATTTCAAATTGATTTTTTCTACTTGAAAATTCACGTATTTTGTTGAAAATTCGTCTTTTTGGTGAAAAATTAATCTAGTTGTTTAAAAGCCCATATTTTTGTCTGTTAAACATGCAACTATTTAGTTATAAATTAACTATTCCATTTTTGGTTGGAAACTTCTCATCTTTTAAGGCAAATTCGTCTTTTCGTACAAATTTAATAATCTTGGTTGAATATTCATCTTTGATGGTTGAAAATTTAGTTACATGCTTAAAAATTCAACTATTTTGTTGAACATTCGTCTTTTTTGTTTAAAAATGCAACTGTCAAATTAAAAATTATTCATTCCATTTATTGTTGAAAACTTATCTCCTTTAGTTAAAAATTCGTCTTTCAGTAAAAAATTAATATTCTTGTTTGAAATATTAACTATTACATTTTTGGTTGAAAACTCATATAACATCTTTTGGTTAAAGATTCATAATATTAGTTAAAAACTTGAATATTTGGTCGTCCATTAAATTTTTGGTTACAATGTATCTTTTTTAGTTGAAAATTAAATTCTTTAGAAGAAAAAATTCATGTTTTTGGTTGAAGATTCGTCTTTTTTGGTAGAAAATTTATGATCATGGTGAAAAAATCATCTTCTTGGTGAAAAATTAACTATTTGGTTTAACTCTTTTGCTGAAAATTAATTTTTTGGTTGAAGATTAATCATTTTGGTTGAAAATTCATTACTTTGAAATTTTAACTAGTTCGTTGAAAATTTGCGTTTTTGGTAGAACACTAATCTTCTTGGTTTTAAATTTCTTCTTATTTGGTGCAAAATGCAACTACTTTGATGTATATAACTTTCTTGTTGAAAATACAACTTTGTTGTAAAAAATTAAAATTTTGGCTGTCGACATATTTTTTTAGTGAAAATTTCAACTATTTGGTTGAAAATTTATCTTTAATAATTGGAAATTAACTTTCTTGTTGGAAAGTCATAATTTCCGGTTGAAAAATGAACTGTTTGCTAAAACATTCGACTGTTCAGCTTGAAAATTTAACTATTTTGTTGAAATGTCGTATACTTGGGTAGAAAACAAATCTTCTATCTTAAAAATGATCTTTTTGGTTCAGGATTAAACTATTTTGATAAAAATTCGTATTCTTTCGATTAATTCAACTGGATTATAATTCGTCTTTTTTTGTTTAAAAGTTATTTTTTAAACTGAAGGGTTAATTAAATATTCCCTCTTTTGTAGCAAACGTATCCTTCTTAGTTGAAAATTTCAATAATTGGTTGAAAATTCATATATTTTGTTGAAAATTGGTCATTTGGTAAAAAATAAATCTTCTTGGTTGAAAATTCAGCTAGTTTGTAGAAAAATACAAAGATTTTTCTCTAGAAATATTTGTAGTGAAGACATTTTCCTTAAATAATATATTTTTCTAGTTTAAACATAGCTAAAAATACCTAACAGAAGACCTTGATAGTCTTTTAGAGGAATGCCAAATCTCCAAATTGGAATCTGTATCTCTATCCTTTATATAGCATTTCAAGAAAGGCGGAGGTTGTGAGTACTGAGTAGGCGTTATACATTATTTGACAACAGTTCAGAAGTTGAATCCTCCAAAGAATTTTTTTTCTCTTGATTCTCAATTCATATTTGAACTGGGAAAAACAAACTAACTGATTGAATTTCAAAATTGACATCTCCTGCTGAATATGTAAATATTTCTCTCTGAATAGATTGTAAAAGTTTATGAATTCGTGTTTCTTTCCAAGGAGGGGAAGTGAGGAGTAGTATGGGTAAATGAGTGGAGGGAAACTAAGGGGAAATGAGGGGAGGGAAAGAAGGGGGAATAGGAAGAATGAGGGAGAGAGTAGGTGAAGTAGGGGCGATTAGGCGGTAGCAGGGGAAATAAGGAGAAAAGTGGTGATGGCAAGTAGGGGATGTGAGGGGAAATGCAGGAAGTGAAAGTAGTGGAATTAAGGGGTAATGAGGGTAGAGGTAGTAAGGGAAGCAAGAGGAGATGGTGGAAGAGAAGTGGGGAAAATGAGGAAAGGGAAATTATCGGCAATGAGGGGAGGGTGAGTAGGGAAGGGAAATGTCAGCTAAGGAAGTAAGGAGAGGGAGAAATGGGGGATAATCAAACTGGGGAAGGGGATGTCAAAGGGTGAAGTGAGGGGGGGGGGGTAAAGTATGAGAGGGGGAAGTCTGACAGATATAAGCCAACATTGACTAATTTTTAAAACTAACATTTGAATTTTTTGATGGAAATGAGGGGAGGAGAAGTAGGGGAAGTGTAGTTAGAGAAGTGAGGGAAAATGAGAGGAGGGGAAGTGAAGGTGAATAAGAGGAAGAAAAGTATGGGTAGTGGAGGAAGTGAGGGAAGGGAAAGTAGGTGAAGAAATAAGAGTAATGCGGGGCGAGGAAGTAAGGGACGTGGGGGTAATCAGAAAAGGGTAGGAGAAGAAGTTGAGAAGAAGAATCAAAGGTAGGAGAAGGGATTGGAAATGAGGAGAGTGAAAGTAGGTAAAGTAGAGGAAATGAGGAGACATTGGGAGAGAGGAGGTAGGGAAAATGAGGGGAAGTAAGGAGGGTGAGGCGAAATGCGGGGAGAAGAAGAAGGGGAAATTAGGGATAATAAGTAGAAATAGTGAGTGTAAGTGAAATGAAGTACGGGAAATTATTAGAAATGAGGGTGAGTAGAGGAGGGGATGTGAGGTAAAGAGAAGGGAAGTAGAAGAATGGGTGTGTTAGATGGGGAAGTGAGGAGAGAGGGAAGTAGAGAAGGAAGAAATTTTAGTAGGGAGTGCAAGGATGAAGTGAGGGGAGGGGAGGTGGGGAAATGTTTTTAAATATACGTTACTAGATTGTCATCAAATCTAAAATGTAGTTCGAGGTCGAACATTTTGGTAGGAAATAGAGAGAAATGAGAAATGTCTAGTGAAGGTCAAACTGAACTGAGTTCGTGATTCTCGAAGCGATTGGCATTGTCAGATGTATCTTTTTCCGCAGAATAATCGATCGAGCTCTAATTGAATTGGTATTCCGACAAAGTGTGGCATTCTGGAATTACACTATCTCCCAATATCTTTTTCAATAAAAGGATGGTGGGTGTGGCTTAACAAAGTCAAGAGTAATCCTCAAAGTGATTTCTAATAACGTTTGAAGGTATTATCAATATGGTGGGTTTAAAATAAAACATTCTGAAATTTGAAAATATCAAATTGAAATCAACAGATATGCAGCTTGCTTACCAGCGGTCGAGAAAAGTGTTCACATTTTTTTAAAAAGATATTTCAAAAAAATGGTTAAAGCTTTCAAAACGAAATTATTCATTTCTGGCTTTTGAAATTGTTTATATTTAATGTTAGGAAATGAATGAATATATACAAAATAATATGATAACAAAAGAAATAATTTCTACTGGTAGTGATATCAGTTTCTCCTACTACATAAATTTTAAAATATATTTCATAAATAGCCACAATTTTGTTAGTGTATTATTATTTGTGATGAAGAGTGAAGATTTTTATGAGAGCTTTTATCTGCCATAAAGGCAATTCGAGCCCGAAGGGGTGAAGTCGAGGAATCGTCAGAGGGTGCCTGAAGCGTCACATCACGATACAAACTTTTTCGACCCTATCTGACATTTTTTTCTCTCTCAACCTTAGCGGTATCCTTTTGAAACCGCAGAACAAAAGAACTGATAAAAGAAAGGTCATTGTCAGAAGGAAAATAAAAATTGGCCCCGACCACACTTACTAAAACGATTTTCGCGGACAACGAGGTCCATTACTGAAGCTTTCAAATTTAATCTCTAAAACCATAAAAATATCGTATCAAATGACCTATTTATGCATCAATTGATTTATCATACAAAATTTTAGAAATCATATATTCCTTCAAAAAATATACCCACTTTGTGGTAGAAAAGATTTTCAAACGAGTCAAAGTTTAAATTTGGTACCGTTTAAAATGAAAGTTTATAGAAACAAACAATTTTGAATTGCAAACAATCAAAATTAAAGCATTTTGAACTAAAATCCTTTGAGAAAAAGTTTTAATTCGATTCCTTTCAAAAATAAATTTTGAAGAATTAGAAAATTGTTTTTGAGTGCGCTCAATTTGGGAAAAATCAAAAGTTGAAAAATTTCAAATACAGCCCTTTATGATTGCGAAATTTTAAGGTCAATTTATAAATTCCAAGTAGTCTTAATTTTAAACCGATGTGACGCACTGTAAATAAGTAATTTATTTTATTTATTCTTGCCCAAGTCGGCAACATTGAAGAACGTTAAATCAAAATTTTTAAAGTTAAATTACGATTTTATCTGTCTAAAGATAATGAAAGTTGCAAAATTTTCAATTATAAGCATTCAAAAGTACCTTTAAACTACCTTTAAATCAAAATGGTAAGAAACTTTAAACTTATAAATTATGGTTTTTATTTCTCCGATTGGACGTTATTGCAAAGCAAAATTTAAAAATTCTCAAATTTAGCACCTTTGAATTAACAATTTAATTTAATTAACCTCTTTAAGGCTTTCACTTTTTTCAGATTTAATTAATTTTTTATTGAATTGCGAGTTGAAATCTCTCATCGTTGAAAATATAATTCAATTAATTTAATTACTATTTTAAGATAAAATAAAAAATTAAAACATACTCTCAAAATACTGAGTTACTGAATGAAGCTGAAAGAAGTTATGATCTAAAAAAATTAGATGATTTTTCGGCGAAATTACTTTAAAAAGGAATATTTTATTTTTTAAAAAACGATAACAATTTCACAAAATATCGATGCAAGGCTAAAATTGAAATAAAAAACCTGCCCGCTTCGCTGGCACAGGTCAAGTCATCGACAACTGTAATTTGGTGATTGTGAATTCTCTTTTGTTAAAGCTCCTTCGGCTTTAACGAATACATTCTCGTCACGCGCCTCGTCCTTCGCACTCGATTTTGTCCAAAATGCGAAATTTTCTACATTATATGTTCAACATTATATCAAATGTATATTACATTTATTTCTAAACGTCGGCCTATGATTGCTTATTTATATATTGCAAAATAAAGTACAAATTGTATTTATCATGATACCTTGAATATTTGTTTATGATATTGCATTTAATTTTATCCTCAGCTACCGTGAAGATTTTATACCATTTCAATAAATGTATATTACTATAATTCATAATATGCATTGATATTAAAAAAGAAATATTTTCCTTGTCTTGTTTTTATAATTGGAAAAAGCATCATATAAAAACAATTTTGTTATTATGCATTTTATTGCAACTTGTGTTGTTTTTCCACAAATTTAATTTGTTTATGTTCAATGTTACTTTATAATATTCGAACTAAAAATATGCATCCTAGCGTGAAGTGTTTTTAAGAAAATTTGTAAATGTACTTTAGGCTAAGATTTTTTTTTAGTTAAAATGTTATTGTAGCGTGTATCGTTTTTCCAAAAAGTTATTTTTTTTATTTTAAATGAATTCTTATAACAAAAGTTTATAACAAACTTGTAGATCTTTTTTGGTTGAACAACTTTTGTCTATTCATCTTTTTTCATACCTTGCGTCGTTTTTCCAAACAATTTTGTTTGTTAATGTAATTTTCACGATGGAAACAAAAATTACGCATCCTATTAAAAATGATAATTAAGAATTCGTAGCTCTTTTCTCAGTGAACAACTTTTGTCTACTAATTTTTTTCGTGGATGTGTCGTTTGTCCAAAAATTTAATTCATTTTATTCTTAAATCAGTTTTTTACAAATGAAACAAAAACTACGTGTCCCGTCAAAAAGTGATTAATAACAAATTTTGTCTATTCATCTTTTTTCGTATCTTGTATAGTTCAACCGAAAAATGGAATTTCTGATATTTCATTATTTTTTGTGCGATAAAAATTGCAATTTTCGATTTTTCAAGAAAATTAAAGAAAGTCTCTTGACTTTTTTTTTATATCGTGCGTTGTTTGGCTTAAATTTTAATTTTAGTTTGTTTTTTGGAATTTTGCAAATGCTATAACTCCGGTAATATGTCTTCTATCCAAAAAGGTCAATACAATTTTTTTTCGCCTTTTTGAGACATTTTACAAA